>JAHPZR010041044.1:5000-20000 GCA_019787425.1 Platygyra sinensis | reverse complement strand
GGTAAGAGTACATTCATTGAATACATCTTTTAAACTCAAACGCCTGTCGGGGATTGTTTTCCTTCATTTGGGTCTTCGCTCAATAGGCGCGTGAATAAAACAGTACGTTACTTGCATACTCGGTACAACTCGGGAAACAGTTTATAATTATTTCTCAAAGGATTCTGAAAAATGGAATGTTACCCTTTTTGCTCTCGGCCACAGAGTCCAACGAATGAAGTGTGACATAACTTTATAGCTGTTAAAGGAAAACCTGGATTTGATAAGTGATTAGCAATTATGCTTTCAGTTACTTTTTCATGCCCTGAAGGCCGACTGCTTAGAAAACTAAAGTCCAAGACCATGAGACATGGGCCGTTGTGGCGCAGAAACACAAATACATTGGCAGTACTGATGGTTAACATAAGCTGCCCTAACTATCGTCAATTTTGCTGTCTGCTCATAAAACGGGATAAGTAACATTACATTTAACACTTATTCCACGAACGCTCATTGGATATGGTAGATAGCCAATGGGACTTTCTCATTTATTATGATGGCCAAGCCAATGAAAACTCTTGAAATTTTCTTATAATTATCAATTATTCACTGAAGTGGAGGTAACTATCCACCATTTTCACCGACACTGAGGTGAATAATTGTTTTAGTATATACCACACAAGCTGAATAACTAGCGGACCAAAGAGTAACTTTGTTTGTGACAATATACCATCAAAAGCCATTTTGTGTTTCTTCGGCTGCTCGGAGATAAATAGTACTTGGCTAATCACCTCCGAGCTAGCCAATCAGCGTGCGCGAAAAGTACTATTCACTTATGCGGTATATACTGATTACCCTTACTTCCTTTATTTTTCCTTATTAAGCTGGCGACAGTGAAGAAGCAGCCCCTCGAGTTGAAGGCACGGACATTGATCCTACAGAACTGCTTGAAGTTTCCGCTGAACTTGAAAACCAAGGCTCTTCAGCCGACCAGCCTTGCAATGGACCTGTTAATGACATCACTAAACAACAACTGATTGTTCAGTTTTTGAAGGTAGGAGAGTTTGCCGAGACGTGAAGCGACTAAAAACGATAGATGAGACCACAAAATTAATCTTGAGATTTATTAAGTGTATTCTGTTGAGTGTGAAAACACGAGTCGCTCAATGTTGAACCTGTCTCTGTATCTACAACCTTGGTCAACCTTGATTTCATGCTTTTTGTGCTTTTTCCAACACAGTTTGTCCATATGTGTAGTTTTAAAAGAGAGCAGTGCTCAATTTCTTCAGAGAAAACCGCTTTTTGTATTTTCCACCGTTCAAAGTCGTTCATTTGTTTTAAGAAAACAGTTTAGACGTTTGAGAATGGGTCGTTTTCAATTTTGCACTTGTGACAAGCCAAAAGGGCGTTTGCATAGGTCAAGGCTAACTCGTGTTGCATAGAACAAGGAGACTAACTCGTAAAGGATATGAGAAGTATAATAATGACAGTTTTCTTTCATGTATCAAGGCATTAAAAGTAACTTTTTGTGTGGTTGGTAGGATTATGTTCATTTCCAAACCCTAATGGAGAAAGCCGTCCCAACAGTGTGCCAGCTTCTAGGCTCTAAGACCATTTCAGACGTGAATGAGTCTATTGAGTTCTTTGTGGTAGCTTCTGAATTTGGCCTGCAGTCAGCCATCATTGGTGTGCGGAGGATGCTGGTATTGATCTGGTCACGTGATACTGCTGTCCGTGATGCAGTGGTGGAAGCGTACAAAGGGTTGTATTTAGACCCAGTGGCGCTAAATGCTCGGTAGGCGTGCCATATTTGTTTTGTTCAATATATTGTGTTTTTATAAACATAACCACTCAATCGCAAGGTCTTTTTTACAGCTTGTTTCTCGCTTGCCACCCGTCGCACATTTTACATCGAACTATGAGTTTATGATTTTTATCTTTTACCACAGTCATTGGAAAAAAAAACCTCAACAAGTTCTGTTACAGTGACTGATTTGATAGTGAAATCCGGCTGAGGGGAGTCTCCGATCTCCCGGAGTAAATATCGCATGTTATTTGCTGCTACTCTTAAGCCATGAAACATGGCTTTCTTTTGGCTGGTTCTTTTATTTTACTTGCCTCTCGCCAAATAGTAGTAAGACGTTTTTCTGTCGTTTTACAGAGCAAAAACAGCAGTGATTGTGAAAAACCTGATCGCTCTGACTCAAGGAGCATCGATTGGAGACCTCACATCTTTAGAAGAGTTGGTAAGTGTAGTCAGTGATGTCTGTGAAGACGCAGATATGAATACTCTCTTGATTTGATCGTTTACTGAGTTTAAATGAATAAGAACTAGCTTCACCACATTGTTGTTCTTGCCTGTCTTAGATGAGTGAGCTGATGAAAGGAAAACTGATCCCTGCTGCCGTCATAAAACTGCTATGGGAGAAATTTACAATGAAGGTAAAGATCCAGATTCGTGTCCTCTGTTCGCAACTCCGTTTTTATTCATTGTTTGTTCGGTGGCTGCAAGGGAATAGGGATTCAGAAATATGTCTTGCAACAGCTTTGTTTGCATATCATCACTATAGTCATCCAAAAAGGTTTGAGAGTTATTTCATTTACTCTGCAATTTATTTTAATATGGAAAGAACTTTGTCGTGTTGAACCAATGACGTCAACTGACTGAATGGCTTCAAAAGTGCAGCCCACTACAGGTTTTTGAACCGTTGACCGAGAAAACCGGGGGACGAAAAATAAATTAAGCGCTGGCTGCTTGGAATAACCATAGGAGCTAGTGGTTATCTAATTATGTTACTTTGTAGGTTCCGCAGACCACCCCAGAGGAAAGCAGACTGGCATTAGTTCTCCTGGGAATGTTGGCAGGGTACGTATTTGAGAATCGTGGACAAGCGTTTGTCAGTTAGAAATGCTTCAAGAGTTTTCAGTTCCTACTCATTCTTTGATACTAACACTAATTGGCACTTTGGCACGAAACATGTGATTTGTCGCCAAACCTCAGCATGTATTCTGCTCGTTGTGTTTGCTGCTCACCTATGTAGAGTATTCATTCTATCTTAGGGCCGAGATGGACATTGTACGTAGTAACATTGACGTGTTGGTTTCCTTTGGCCTGGGACCGAGAGCAGAAGAGGACTTCCTTTTAGCACGTGACACTTGCGTGGCGTTGTTAAAGCTTGGCAAAACCCATAAGGTAAAACAACGACCAACAAATTTCACTTCACCGAGCGATCATGGCCATCACAGAACATTTCATTTGTCATGATAAACTTTATTCACAAAGTCGTAAAAAGGTTAAAAGCGCATCCCAGCAATGCAATTCACGTCTTGATCTTTTTTTCTTTTATTTAGAAACCCGGGTGCAGTGCTGAAGAGCCATTTAGGCTTGCTTCCAGTCACGTGATATTTGAACGGCTCACGGCAATTGTCGTTTCAGGTCGGTACTTTGTTTACTGCAAGTAACGGTTTTCTGCGTTCAAGTGTTCAAAATCATAATTTATTTTACTACTGAGAAAATTACTTCATTGTGGTTGGCTGAAGCAGGACAATTTTTCATTAATTCTGCAATTTTTAATTTGTACTGCAGTGCAAAAATAACGCTCGCGCGCTCGTCAGTTTTCTCATTCAATAGCACTCGCCTATAGGCTTGTGTAAGTGTGAAAGAATTTTCAAATATAATTACACTCAGTAGCTTACATTGCTAAAATCGGTTCTTCTGAGCCCTGATTGGCTAGTCAGTGTTCGATTATAGCACTTGGCTCAGTCCTATATACTGGCCTTGCTCGATACATTTTACTTAGGCAGTGTAACGGGTCGCAGACAAATATTTTCCCAGCTTCTTCGAATTACCTTTGCTAAGAGAGGCATGGAAACAAACTCGTTCTCAGGATCTCCCATCGTATTTAAGATGAGAGACTCTGGGAACGAGGTTGGCATAGAAAAAGTATTTTATGTTGAGGAAAACAAGAACAGCCGAAAAACAACCTAACGGGTAACTGTTCGACTTCCTTCGCATACTGGACTGAGCAAATCACGTAGAATACTAGGTATGAAAAACGGACAAGAAAATAAATATATGGCTTTCACCTTTTTATCCACTAATGGAGAAAGTACAACTCATTTTTTTTTTTTGCTTTACAATTCTCTGTAAGTTGTGTGTTTGTACAAGTATGGGAACATTTTCAGGTGTCCGTAAGCTTGATAAACCTGAGTGGACCCCTATGATGGAACAAGCATTGAATGTAATCTACTTTCTTGCTGAACATCCTGAGAAGATAGCTGAGAACCTCGTCAAGAAAATAGCGGCATGTTTGCTGGATAAAACAACACAGGACAAAGCTACTTCAGAGGAAGAACAGGGATCTCAAGACAAGGAAAACGGTGAAAAAAAATCCACGTATGACTTGTGTAGAATGTTTAGCAATTCCCATCTTGAATTGGTTCAAGTTTTTCCAAGTTCTTTCTCAGTGTAGTGCAACTTGGTATATCGTATTGTCAGGGTTGTGATTGTTGTTATTAGTAAATCCATAACTTCGTTTCTTTGTATTTTTTTTTTATTATTTCATCAGTTCGCCTCTTATTAGCGAAATCCATAACTTCTATTCAGAATCGTATGGCAAACTCGTAAGATTAGAAGTTTCAGAGTTGTGCTTATTTAGTTTCTAATCGTAGGCTGTTTGTGTGTGCTATCCATAGTGTTTATCAGACTACCATTATTTAGAAACTTTATTTGACTTCCTGTTTGTTACAATCTTACTTTATTCTTAGTTTATCCTATACAGAATCATTTGCAATGATTTACTTTCAAGTTAATCACCATCCTCAGAGACTCAGGAGCAGTTAGTGGGGTGCGGGAAAAAAACCTACCCCTGGGTCTCGAGGATGCTTAATCACCCGATGTATTTAACACATGGCTTGGCACTAACCATTTACGAGCCCCGACAAGACAAATTCCTATTCGCGACTAACATCTTGGCTGAGGTACAGGTAAAAATGAAATAATCACATTTGGTTTCCTTGTAGTTTATTTTGCTCTACTTCGCTCTCAGATTCACAGGAAGCCATCACACAGCAAGGAACTCGCTCCATTAGTTCTCCAACCGCGTGCCATGCTGGTATTTTGGCGCGATTTCTTAGCTTGTCTGGTCACGTGGCGTTACGTCATATGGTTCACTTGGACGTAGGGGTACTGGGGGAAATCAAACGAAGACAAGTGATCGAGGAGAACGATAAGGAGAAAGAAAAACAATCCAAGAAAACGAGAGGGACTGGAAGCGAGTCCACTGTCAATTCTACCAAGGTATTGAATACAATTGATAGAAACGATTGCTGGAGAGAAATCAACTCTAGATCAACTTGCGCACTGTTTCCGTCTTATTTGCTTACAGCAACAATGCTAACACATGTTCAATACTAGGATTAATTCTCTTTGTATGGAAGGGATGTACATTGTGTGAAGATATGCATCAAGTAGGCAGATAGAAACGCCTCGTAAACTTCTCGTTAATAACGTTTAGAAATTTAAAAGTTTTCAAATTCTTTTAGGATTCAGGTCCGTCGGAGACCATCGAGGAGGAACTGGGACTAACTGGAGCTACGGCTGATGACGTAGAGACGGAATATGTGAGAAAGATCTGTGAACACGAGATTGTTACTGGTATGATGGGAAAGCCTGCTTTTACTACTTACAAAAAAGCTAGAAAATCGGAAATAGGTTAAGTGCAATACTGTCAACTAAATAAAAAAAGAGAATATAGAAAGCTGTAGAGAAGCGCCGACGGTTGACACAGGTGTATGGAGGTTTCTCAGCAGCAAATAGTCCAGTTTCGAATTCGTCGTGACCGCTGAATAAAAGCACTGACAACGTATTTGAACAGGGTTAGCCTCGACCTGAACAAAATATTTGTAAATACCGGCGGGAAGGTGCCACAAATTTGAAAATTAAACAATACACAGAGCTGTAAACAGGTCATCTCGCTGGAATTTGTGAATATTTTACTTTAGGTCGAGGCTAACTCTGTACAAATGCGTTGTCAGCGGTCATGGTGAAACTGGACTATTTAACAATTATTCCTCTCGCCCTCATGGGCTCTGAGTCAATAGCCCATGAGGCCGAAGGCTGAATGGGCTATTGACTCAGAGCCCATGAGGGCGAGAGGAATAATTGTTTTAGTAAAATCCAACTAGTTGGTCAAAAAAATATCGAGACAAAACATCTATAGTTTCGCTAGTTAAAGCCATTGTTTTGGTTTTCAAAGCCGGCGCTTTTCGCTTCTAGTGGGCTATAACAAATAGCCTACTAGTAGCTCAACCAATCAGAACACAGCATTGATAATAGACCACTAGTTGGATTTTACTAATAATCGATAATTTCCCAGTAATTATAATAAGTTGAACGGGTGATTGTTATTTGACATCTGCAGGTGGAACTTTGTTGGCTTCCTTGCGCCCGCTGTTAGTGTGTGTCTGCAGTAATCCTGTGAAGTACAGTGATCCAAACCTGCGAGCATCAGCTTCACTGGCTCTTGCAAAGTTCATGTTAGTCAGGTATGTTACTGGACTCGGTCCAAATCACTTCTAGCTTTTGTTTTTCCGCATAATCAGGGTTTTCAAAATTAGCAGGCTCCCGACGCAAGTTGTTTTAGTCACAAAGTTACATAATTGATACTGAGTGTTATTTTACCAACGTGATCATGAACTTCTTTTTCTGAGGTGATAAATGAACAGGTGAATAATTTCGGCTATTATATCAAAGCGAGAGTAATTTTGGCGGATGTTGCGTAGTACAAGAATCAAATTGGTATTGAATCTTTTGTTTTGAACTTGCATAATTGAAATAATAATAAAATTACAGTTGATTCGTTTTATTACAATTCAATGAAATAGAATTGCACACCAAACATGAGCGGATGCGAAAGAAATGAAAAGCGCTATGTAGCATCTTATACGCGAACTTCCAAAGAGACTCGTCTTGCATTCAGCAAGTTTTCAATAAATGCACCTAAATGCAAAACAGCGGGTTAAAGAGCAATCGCCCCTCATATATTAACTGTCTCTTGTTTCAGTTCTGAGTTTTGTGAAGAGCATCTTCAACTTCTGTTCACGATTCTTGAAAAGGTAATTTGAGATTTGTTGTATGAATATTTCTCCCTTCCGCAGTTAAAAGATGTATTCATTAGAGATTCGCCTTTTTTCCCTAACTGTAACTGTCTTCCGATCACCTTGAGGCCATTTAAAAGGAATTTCTCCATTATGTGTTTCTCAGGCTCCTCAACCGACCATCAGAGCGAATACGATTGTGGCAGTTGGTGACCTGACCTTCAGATTTCCCAACTTGATTGAACCATGGACGTCTCATCTCTATGCCAGGTCTGTTTGCTATTATACCTGCAGGGTGCGATCAAAACCAATTCTTGGCAGTTCATGAAAATAGCCTGAATCATTGGTCCAAACGTGACAATGTTTTCTTTTTAGTTTTTCGTGGTTAGCCCCACATGCATTGAAGACCTGTCAGTGAAGCTAACTTGTCGAACATCACGTTTGAAGTCACGCCCAGCATTTATACGATGGTAGAAATCTGACTTTGTTCTTTTTATTCCTCAGATTGCGTGACGAGTCAAGTCACGTGCGTAAGAACACGCTGATGGTACTGACGCATCTGATTCTGAATGACATGGTCAAGGTCAAAGGTCAGATCAGTGAGATGGCCACGTGTTTAGAAGATAAAGACAACAGGATATCCGATCTAGCCAAGCTGTTCTTTTTGGAATTGTCAAAGAAGGTAAAACAGTCAGTCAATTAAGCGCACAAAGTTATCGTCGCCAATTCACTTGCGGTGCGCCCATTAGTATGGAATTATGTTGGTATATCCCGTGAAAAGGCTGAAAAGCCGCTTTTTCTTATTAGAGCAGTATGACACTGTAATCAGCAATGTTTCCTCGCAGGAATACGCAACTTAGAGTTGCGGATTTTCCAACTTGATTCAGTAGACTTGATAGATAATAAATTTGCCATTTTTAAGATTTGCTGTGGTGAATGGTGAATAGCCCAGTCGTAGCTTCATATTCCTTGATATACATACACTTGTTCTCAGTGTCGCTTGTACTCTCAAAACACAAAGGTACTGGCGTAGGTATTTCACTGCATAATAGCTAGTGCATGAAGTACCTAATAGATATTATTTTAATTCATGTTTTTAGGGCAACGCAATATACAACATTCTTCCAGACGTGATAAGTCGGTTATCAGACCCTGATTGTGGTATTGAAGAAGAACCTTTCAGAAATATCATGAGGTATCTGCTTGCTACAACTGCTTTTTGACCGGCTGATGCTTTTCGTGGCATTGTCGGTCACGATAATGAGAAATTGTCAGACATAAGATCAACTAATATCTGTAACGATAATCTTCATTTCGTTTTCACATCACAGGTATTTGCTGTCCTTTATTCAGAAGGATCGTCAGTCTGAGAGCCTTGTGGAGAAACTGTGCCACAGATTCAGAGCAACCAAGTAAGATAACTGTCATTTTTTAGTGATCCAAACATTCTGGTATAGCAAAAACCAAAGTAATCGCATAGCTTGTTACTACGTTCGAGATCTTAACGCGCTATTAGCCTGTGAAAACTCGCAGACCTGCGACACGCGCGGAATCATGTGTGCCATATCACTTGTTGCTTTTCATTTTGGCGTCATCTGTGATCTGCTACTGAACATAGCGGCACTGCAACATGGAATCTATTTGCACTGTCAAAAAATACTCTATTGCGCTATTCGCTTTTTGAATAAGCTTTTCAGCCCGTTACATGATCAGAGCAGTTGTAGCAAAGCAGGTATGAATTCAAACGGTTAGTCGTCCTGGTGCATCCCGATGATCATTGCTCAGTTATAAGGGAGCTCACGAAAACCACGACGGCAACGGGAACGTCACCGAACAAAAGATTTAACAGGGAGTTTTAGCAGTGGCGACGGCGTGGACAGCGGCTTGCATTTGTAAAAAAATGAGTTAATAACCTTCGAATGTCGCAGCTGTGTAAATCAGTTCAGTGCTCATATTGGTCTAAAAACTTGCTCAGGCTAAACATGCATCGACAGCGTTCAATTTCAAAAGAAAATACGAAATATTAGCCATTGCGGTTTGCGTTCCCAAATACATAGAATAGGCCAATTACGATATATTAAAATTCTAACTTGGCTCCGAGGCTTAGGGGGATTTCGTTTGTTCTATTCCCCTAAGCCTCGTAGCCAATTTATAATTTTAATATATCGGAATTGGGCTATTAAATTTAGTCATTTCACGTTGTTGTTTTGTAGAAGACGGCAAAGAAATGTACAAAGATTTATAACGCACGTGCACAACTACTATTTTGCTCATTAAACATTTTGTTTGTTGACGTTCTCGTTGCCGTCGCCGCCGTGGTTTGCTAGAACTCCCATCCTCGGAAACCCAGGGGCTACTAGCCGGGACGATGCGATATTCTCGGGCGAAAGTTTATTTCAAGAGCTGGAGAGCCCCTGGGAACTTACTCTTACCGAACCAGTTCCAGAAGTGGTCGAATTCCGTCCCGCTGATTGGTCAGAAAAGTACTTTTTCTGGCCAATCAGCGAGGAGTTCTAGCCGGGTAACTCTGTCGCCTTCTTACACGAAGCAGTTTTCTTCATCGATCGACCTGGTTGCTTGGCCCGTGCAACGGGGAGATTGTCGTGGAAAGTTTCAGAAAAAAAATATTCTTGGAAGCCGAGGAAATCACAAGGGTTAACATGGGGCTAGGAACGAATACTCTTCCATCAATTTTCTTGGCGGATTTATCGAAGGTGTATCGTAAATTTTTATAGTTAATGTACGCGATTTCGACATAGTTGCGTGGCCCGTGCAACGGCGATTTGCATATCGTGCAAAGTTTCAAAAGTTATTCAACGATCGAGGCGAAATAAGATGTTACCTTGCGTACTCGACTAGCTTTCCCCGCAACAAAAAGCAACAGTGTAAAAATCGCGTACATTAACTATAAAAATTTACGATATACGTTTTTGTTGCGGGGAAAGCTAGTCGAGTACTCACGCAGGGCTCGAAATAATTTCCGGAGAGTCTCCGGACACGATGACCGGCCAAATTCATTTTAGCTCGGTCACGTACCGTTTCTGGCCGGTCAAATTATATAAAATAACTCAAAACAGGGGCCCATGAACCAAAACTTGCGTTATACATTTCCAAAAAAGTTGCTTAGAGCTTATAGCACTTTAAAGTACTCATTGTCAACAACAAAAGTGAATTACAGCAGCAAAATGAAAATAAACTTATGTGTATTAATAGGTACACTGTCTGTAAGAGTAAAGACTAACCCGCAACACGTTAAATATCGTTATCGTACACATTAAATTTTCTTATTTAGTAAATGCACAGTAAATGGCCCCATGCCTCCAAATATAATGATTTCTGGTGTACGTATCGCGGTGTGAGATCTTGATCCTAAAACTTTGCCAGTAATCCATGTTACTCCTCATTACAAGAAAAAGAAAAAATTGTATTCATCTAGCAGGCGGTTACTGGGGGGTTTCATTGCGGAAAACCCGTTCCGTTCGCTAATTGGGCACCATTTTGGATTTTTGAGGCGCGCGCTCCCAGGTACGAACGGTCGAGCGCAAAAATCGAGGGAGTGGGGAGGGGAGGGAAGGGAAAAACCTTCGCGCCTCTAGCCCCCCTCCCCCCGCGTCACTTTTTTTGTCATCTACCGTTCGTCCCGCTCCTCCGCGTCGCGTATTATCAAAAATGGCGGCCACGAAAAGCGAACAGCGTGTTTTCTCGCCGAAGAAAAACTCCAACGCCTACAGGTAGGCTAGTATTTATCGAGAAAACTTATTAACCTGGCATTTTAACTCTGGTGTGCCGGAGCCGGAAGACACATCAAGTGTTCAAGAAATATGGTAATATGGTATATGCGTGAACCCCGATGTCTGATTGTAAACAACGGTTCTTGTTGCATTTCACCCAAGATTTCAGATTAAAGTTCCGCAAATGACAATACGCAGCGACTTGCTACAACTGAAGCAACTGAAGAGCATGGAAATTTTAATTTAATTTATTTTATTTTTCAAGACTATCAAATGTGACCGGTCAACTTGACCGGTAAGACAAAAGGTTGACCGGTCAACCTCCCAAATCAGTTCGGACATTGTCCGTTGACCGGCCGTTATTTCGAGCCCTGCTCACGGATACTTCTTATTTCTCCTCGATCGTTGAATAACTTTTGAAACTTTGCACGATATGCGAATCGCCGTTGCACGCGCCACGTAACTATGTCGCGCAACGATGTCGCGTACATTAACTATAAACTTTGATAAATCCGCCGAGAAAATTGATGGAAGAGTATTGGTTTCTAGCCCCATGTTAAGCCTTGTGATTTCCTCGGCTTCCAAGAATATACTTTTTGAAACTTTCCACGACAATCTCCCGTTGTACGGGCCAAGCACCTAGTTCGATCGATGTAGAAAACTGCTTCGTGTAAGAAGGCGACAGAGTTACCCGGCTAGAACTCCTCGCTGATTGGCCAGAAAAAGTATTTTTCTGGCCAATCAGCGGGACGGAATTCGACCACTTCTGGAACTGGTTCGGTAAGAGTAAGTTCCCAGGGGCTCTCCAGCTCTTGAAGTAAACTTTCGCCCGAAAATATCGCATCGTCCCGGCTACTAGCCCCTGGGTTTCCGAGGATGCTAGAACTCCCTGATGAGAACAATGGTTGTGCGCGTGCGTTATGATTTTTTGTACATTTCTTTGCCGTCCGCTGTACAGCAGCATGGAATGACCAAATTCTGCGTTGTCTGGAGAACGTAAACCACCAGGACTAATTATTTAAATTTTTTTTCTAAATTTATTGCTGAAGTATCGCGGGATTCGTAGATTAAATATAAATTCATTTTTCAATCGACGTTGTCCTCGGCGTCGCCGACGTGGTTTTTTGAGCTCCCTAATTTAGCGGAAATTACGTTGTGAAGAATTAGAAGTGATCGAGTTTTATTTGGTATGTTAAGGACGTTCGCGCCCAAAAACTTCCCACGTACAGATTTTTTAAAACTTTGACTGCAGGTAGAAAATGATAAGATTAGATGAAAAACGTAAAAAAAATCGGGGGTCACCGAACTCGTTTTGAAGATAAGGCGCGTCACAGATCATAGCATTTCTAAGATTTCCAGCCACTGAGGCGATTCTGCCCGATTCATGACTATCGGCATATATTTAATTTGAAGAATCATATCTAAGTTATTTGTGTTTAACACAGCATATATAGGCCTATTTGATAGATCTTTGCTACATGTTCCATTACATCAGCTAGAATTAGCCTTAAAAAAATACAACTGTTAGTTACGCACACCTGTATCCATGTACCAATTCGACCCTATTTGAATAGTATATGAGAAATAATTAAAACTTCCACCTACAGATTTTTTTTGTTTTTTAGTATAATGGAAAGAATCAGAAAAGGAAGTGATCTGCCGAAAACAAAGTGGGGGTCACCGAGCATCCAACAAAAATATTCGCACACAAAGTTAACGCAAAGGCCATTAGCTCTATATTTTGTTGAGTTTTCGACTCGGTGCGCGCGCTTGAAAATGACGTGGCACGCGCGTAGCCAATGAATAGCGTGCGCACTAGAGATGCGCAGTAGCAATGGGCGCGAAATGTCCTTATGACCTTAATTAAGGACATTGGCGCCAATTGTTTCTGCGCATCTTACTGCGCACGCAAATTCACATGCCACGTCATGCATCGAGCGCGTGCGCGCCAAGTACTAAAATGAAACAATGATAGGGCAGACACACAGGGGTCAAACGAGGCGCGCGTGCGCAGTTCCCGCCAAAACTTTCGCTTAACAAAGTCTTAAATTTTCGAAAATTTTCGCTTTCAAGCCCAAAGTTAAGGCAGTCGCTGAAAAGTTAAGCTTTAAACTTCGCATATGACCAGGACATTTAGTGATGGACATCCTAAAGTCCTCCCAGCTTGTAATTTTCTCTCACAGTACTATTTTTATAACATTTTCCTACAGAAGTCTTGCAGGTTTTCTCTTCAAACTCTTACGAAGTTCGAGGCGGCGAAAACCGGAAGTGGCGTTAGATTTTGCGTTTGACCGCTGTGTGTAGGGCAGATGGCTTTGATTGGATTTAACGATCTTGGACGTTCGGAGACCCCTACTTTTCTTTTCAGAAACAGATTTTATTTACAATTATCTACACTTTGTCCAAAAACGAACAAAAAATTAATGTGGGAAATTAAAAAAAATTCGAGATTTCTGTGCAAGGGACATGGAATCCTGCCATTTTGCGGCTGCAAGGCGCGTAAAACTATGGTCGCTAAATGCAATTTTTTCTTTGAGGAACCTCACCAGTTGACTAAATTCGCTAAATAGGTCCATTCAAACCATATTTGGCACAGATCACTTCCCTTCAAAGCTCTAATTGCAATATTTTGGGACTTGCAGCCACTTTGGTCTTCTTCGCTAAAGAAGCCCGATTTACTCAGATTTAGGTGTTTTTCCGGGCATGTTCTCTCCGAAACGAAGTCGGTGACCCTCCATTTTTGACATTTCTGACATCACTAACTCGTCATCTTTCAATGGTAAAATTTTCAGAAAAAAATCAATGTTAGAAAATTTTCGCGCGTACGTCCTTAATTCCCTTTCTATTCAAACAGTCAATCAGTCTATTCTTCTTTCGCCCTTCTTTCTCGTTAATATTTTATTTCCTTTCCCATAGAACCGAGCGCCAGTGGCGTGATCTAGCCTTCTGTCTGTCCATGTTGTCATATAACGAGCGCGGAATCCGCAAACTACAGGAGAACTTCACTTGCTTCCACGACAAACTGGCTGAGGAAGACGTGTACCAGTCATTCCTGACCATTGTCGGCAAGAGTAAGAAATTTGCCAAACCAGAAGTCAAGGTAACCTTTATTCTTTAGGGACTGGTCAAAAAGTACAGGGGGGGGGGGGGGGGTGGGCCGGAGCATTTCAAAATGTGGTGGTCAGAAAACACATGACCCACCCCTTCCATTTGGCACAAAACGGAGTGACCCACCCCTAAATGAAGGTTGAAAAATCACATGACCCACCCCCTATAAGACATGACATTTTTGGTTGCATAATCCGACAAAATAACTTTTTGTGGATGAAATTGTGGTATTATTTACGTTTTAGATTTCTTTCTTAATAATAATACAAAATCAATGAAAAATAATATTGTTTTCCATTACCCTTGCAACTTTAAGTCATGACTGAAAACTCTACTAAAGAAAACTTGACCTTTTACTTTTCACACTAGGCCTCAAGGCACGTAGAGCAGTGATCCATCTAGAAAACGGCTGTAGCGAGTCCTGGGAGTAATATAGCCAGACAACTCCCAGATCTTTGTGCATGTGTTCCGTACCCTTGGGGACAAGTAGTATGTAGACACAATATCATAGCAACTCTTCGGCCTTCGTAGCTTAATTAAAAATATATCACCACTATTTGTGTCATATTTTTAATGATGTAGACACAAGTTGGCCATTTGGTGTTCCTGAATACCAGTATGTCAGCCGAGTGCAGTATTTTAAATATTTCTGCCCTGCGACTCCCTGCTCAATCCGTTAGCTTTTGTACATATTTTACAATACATAAATTGTCATCTCTATTGTACACCAGCCAAGTGTCCTTTTTCAAATACGGCTCGAAAAGTTTTTTGTCCTTTGTAACAAACATTGTAAAATTCATTAATTATTCATGAGCGTGCAAACCAATCCCAGCACAATATTCAGATCACATGTACACAACTGTAAACCCCAATACAAATCAACTGTCTGAAAGCTCGGGGAGGGATTGAATAGGTAGCAGGGAAAGGCTGGGGTTGATGAATTATTAAACAGTAGAATTAACTTTTGATACAAACTCCTGCTCAGCTAATTAGTATTCATAAACTTTTGATACAGATCTCTACTGATTAAAATGAATAACAAAATGGACATATTTTCATCATAGAATTTAATGCGATGAAATAT
>JAHPZR010041041.1:72500-95213 GCA_019787425.1 Platygyra sinensis | reverse complement strand
ATATACTTTAAATGAGTCGGATTTCCAGCGACCAAGAGCCCGGATTTGCGCGTGAGAAAATAACCTTTAATTTATCCGTAGCATGCGCCACCGATGAGGAAACTAAGGGTGCCTGCTGAGATCCAAAGCCGAAAAAAGGTAAGCGCTCCTTTAAAATGACATTGACATAATGAACAGAAATCAGCCTACAATCAGCGTTTTAGAAAAAGGCCAAGGACAAATTCCTCACGGCCTGCAGTAATTTGGTAGGGTTGCCATTGACCAAAAGCGTGCACTATCGAGTTATGGAGTACGCGGGAAAATTGGAGAGCGCGAAGGAAGCATAAGAGTTGCCCGAGGCGATAGGCGAGGGCAACTCTAGCTTCTTGAGTACTCTCCAAACTTCCCAAGTACTCAATAACTCAATAGTGCACAGCTAAAAGTATGAACTAATTGTTTTACAACATAGCCGGTGTAATTGTGTATCAAATCCGACGCGAAAAACGGACAGCAATATCAGAAGCGATTGTTCGCGGTACGCGAAACATTAAGCAAAATACGAATTGGCTTTATTTCAATTTTTCTGTTGAAAGCTCGAGCTTTATATTTAACAAATTTAAAACGGAAAAATTCAAGCTTACCTTTAAAGTTGAAACAGACCAGTTTGTCATTTGTTTGGTTTTACCAGAGTGTCTTTCTGTCAAAATTTGTTGAATTTCAGAGGGGGGCGTTGGGATTTTCGGTTTTGCGGATTTGGCCAATGTTTGGTTCGGTTTTTCGGTTTTCGCACTTGAAAACTGCGGTTTTTCGGTTTGGGGTCTTCCACAGTTTGCGGGTTTTCTCGAATTTAGTCTTTGGTTTTCAGTTTTCGTCAACAATGATAGCAGTTTTTCGGGGTTTTTAGTCTAGTGCATTTTACTGTTTTTCTGGTTTTGCCAAGGAAGTAACATGCCGCAGTCGCGCTAAAATCGGCGTAATTCCAAGGACCATTTACATAGCGTTCCACCCTTTTTTCAGAGGAATGGATGACAAGCCTAGTCTGTGTAGCAGCCGTTATTTGGATCGAAACGGACAAATATCACGCGGCTGGGAAAATACCTTGTAGACTTTGATCTTAAGACTGGACCATGGACGTCTAGAGTTCAATGCTTTTTCACCGCAGCAATAACATTGCGCTCGCTCGCTCAGTTCACGTGGAATAAATGCAAAAAGGGACTGTGTTTGGTTGTAAAAGTAGTAAAAAGTAGTTTAACAAATGAGTAAGGATGGTAAACTTAGTTTGGCTGTAAAATGGGGCTGCCATTGTACGAACACAAATGAAAATTCCGACAATGGCAATCAAAAAGCAACTTCAGAATATGGCACAAAATTAACCTCATCCGCACACTTACTTATCGTTGTCTGCGAATTTGTTCATCACCCTCTCTCCTACAGTCTGCTTTAGATGACCTCAAGAGACATTTGTCACGCAATGGGTACCCACGTGGCATTATTTCATATAACATGAACGATGTAGTCAATAAACACCGAAACAAACCTAAGGATATCATTACAGTGCCCCCCCCCAAAAAATTTTCATTGTTTTACTGTATCTAGGTGTTCAAAGTAAAATTGTTACTCAGCAGCTTAAGTCATGTAATCACAAGTTCTATGGTTGTTTTAATCCTAGGATTAGTTTTCAGAAACACTCGCCGCATTAAGTCTTTTTTTCCCCTATAAGGACAGACTCAGCCGCTCCCTTAAGTCCAAAGTCGTTTATAAGGCTAGCTGCTGGGATTGTAATGATTGTTATATTTGCTAAACAAAACGTAGATTACATGACAGGAAAACGGAACATTTCAAGGCGCTGACGAGTAACAGCCATTCTTCTGCCATTGCTGACCACATGACCCAAACAGGCCACAAGATTAGATGGGATCACTTTGACATTTTAGCTACTGGACAATCTGATACACACTGTAGATTAAGCAAACCGGCGCTTAATGAAAATGTTGGCAGTGAGAAACTTCTTCACTACTAGCCACTTATATTTTTCCAGCAGATTTAACTAGGTCTGTTTATTTTTATTTACTCTTTCAATGTCATTGCTTTCTTTATTTGGTATTAGCTTTCGTGTTTAAATTTATTGTAGTTTAGGTAACCGTTACTTCTGAAGATGTATGTTGAAGCATACGAAACGTCAAGTTCATAAATGACGGTTTTTACAACATGCGTTGTCTCGTTATGTTTATAACCGCAGTTTGTTTGTTATTTTTACTGAAGTTGAGATGACCAAAGAATAAGAGAAGCTATTTCTTTATTAATTTCTACCGGTGAAACAAGTTTAGACCTAGAAAAATTAAATAAAAGTGAGATTCTGAAGCCTACCGAGGCTTTGTCAGTGAGGGCTTTTATTTCGGTTTTGGACGAAATTTATAGCGGTTTTGCGGTTTTCGGCGATTTTTTTGCCCGGTCCTACGGTTTCTAATAGGCCCTTGCGCCCTCTTCTTTAAATAAAGCAAAGCTTTGAAGGTCAAAGTTTCCCTATCTTGACCAATAGGAGTCGTGTTTGGCTTATCAACCATTTGTATCAGCATGTCGTTTTTACTGACTGTGAGCGACAGGACAAAATATTCGTTATAGCGACGTAAATTGTGCTTTGGGACCGTCAAAATCAATTCGCTATAGCGGGGATTTCGTTAATGCGGGGTTCGTTATGGCGGGGTTTGCTTCCACATATTTTACAGTAATTCTGCCGGTCTATCAAAAGTTGTTCGTTAACGTTATGACGGGGCCTTCGTTATAGCGGGGTTCGTCATAGCGGGGTGTCACTGTAATTAGGCCAGTTTATACAGGCGTATAGGCATAATGTTCCATATATTACTTCATTTTTTAAAATAAACAGTAGCAATATATCAACAGGACGTTTCGAGGACGAAATGTCACCATTATCAAATGCAGATTTTAACAAGATTGGAAACGTTTTATACGTAGTGACTTTTCACTGTCATTTCTATTTATATAAAGTTACTAGAGTTTCACGCTCAGAGTGATCACCAGACTGTCATCACAACTGAGCGTGAATCTTCAGTAACTCTAGTTTCTATTTTCATTTATAATTTGCATTTCGTTCTGCCTGAATTTGTATCGAGCACTTCTACGATTGAGTGAAACCACTTTTTTTTTCTTTTTCTATACAAAGTTACCAATTTATATATATATACTCCTGAAGTCCTGAACTGTTTCAATAGTATATATATATATATATATTATAACGTTACGAATCTTGCATTTGATAATGTTTAGATGTCGTCACCGAAAGGTCCCGTTTGAATATCGCTACTGGAGAATTTTAAAATGTTCTACGAATGCGGGATAGATAAAGGTTTTCACGTGAAGCTTCACATACCGTGTGACACAAAATTTTTGAGGGCGTTTATCTCTGCAAGTCGGTGATTTTGTTGTATTTTGCAGGAACTAATTTTTGTCGTTGTAAAAGTGACTGGTATTCTTTGCTGGGTACTATTCTTTGCGACTTTCGAGAAATCGTGTTAACCGTCGCCTGGTTAGCTCAGTTTGTAGAGCGCCAGTCTGCTGTGCGGGAGGTCGAGGGTTCGACCTCCCGCTTAGGGTCTTAAAATAATTGAGAAAAATGTGCTGCCTTTGTAATTATATCTGTAAATGGTTGGACGTTCAAGTCTTCTCGGATAAGGACTATAAACCGTAGGCCTCGTCTCCTGCATCTTCAGTTACATGGTTAGCAGGAGACGTTAAAGAACCCACGCACTCGAAAAGAGTAGGGGACTTAGTTCCCGCTGTTGTGGTCTGGCCTTGTCTCACGGGTTGGTGCTTTACGTAGGGTTAACCTCATTGCACTTTTCCCCCTTTGAAATATTACAACATCATTTCCAACATGTGAAGATGCCAACACTGTAATCCACACCATTTTGATTTTAATTTTTGAACCTTTGTTTCTTATTTCACTGTTTTGTTTCTGAACGAAAAAGACGTTCTAAATAAATGGCAGCAACACGATTCTACTTATGGTGTTTGTATACACAATTTGCGAAGAGCATTTTCGCGGGACCACTTTCTTTTGCCCCGTTTCGTGGGAAAATTTAAACCGTTAAAAATGTAAAAAGTAGAAAAAGAAAAAACATTTAGTCCCACACGTTATTTAATACCTGTGAAACAACATGTGAAACTGACCAAAGGTTTGCACAAGTTTTTCACACCGCCTAAAACTCACAGCTTGTGTCTTATCTTTTTGATGCATTTTTCCCAAGGTAAGGTATTTTCACATGTGCATCACATGTCCCTTCTTATGCTAACACTCTAGTAATAAAACATAAGAGCGTACTCTGTGAGATTCCTTCTGTGAGATTTTTCTGGGAGTGGCCGACTGGCCCCATTTTCTCCTTGCACGCAAAATGTTTCATGTGATTTTGTACGTAGCAGGTGCTTTAGTTGTGCTATCATTAGTCGTGGTATGTGTTTTTGCGGTATACTTGGCTCATAAAAGACGTAAATTTGCCCACATTCCAAGTCCACCAATGTCAAGGTAATGTTTTACATTGTTCACTCGATTTGCTCTCAAACCTGTTGTGCACACATAGGGTCACCAATCGTGTATTACTTTGGGTTCTTATTATGCAAAACCCATAATCGTAATATTTAATGGTTTCATTTTAAGTGTGGCAATCCGAGTAGACTACGAAGATAAAATTGAGTATACAAGTACGATAGTCGACAGCAAACTCAAACAAAACAGAAAATCGATTAAGGTTACAATATACCTTCAGGTCGGAATTTTCTACAAATCCGGATTTTTGGGTCGGAATAGTGGTCGAAGAATAATCTCTAATTTTCAAAAAATACTTTTTGAAAAAAGACTTAATATTGGCGGAGAACTGACGGTTTTACGTTTTCGCCGGAAGTAAACGTTAACCTCTTTATTGACAGATTTTTTGCTTTATGTAAGATTACTCTCGGTTTGTTAGTTCTATTTTATGTCATCTAGCTTTCTGACAAAGGTAATGTATTTAATATAGTTTTCCTATGAAGATGCTGGATCACCATATTGGGTTCTTATTAATTTTCTTATTTCATATCAAGCGTGGATATCAGCGTGATCAACCGTACCATCAATAAAGCTCCACAATTAGAGAAGTACGTTTCCGGCATTTCTGAGAAATGATAAGATGTCACTTCCTGTATTACATACCCCGTTATAATTGCCTCAGACCAATCGGGTTGTACGTTTTGTTAGCTGAGGCTTTCCAGTAAAATAACGGCTGCTGAACTTTGCCACGTTTTCTTAAACGAGAACAAAAATACCACGAAGAAAACAAAACAATTTGTCAGTGCTACCGACTGTAAGCGGATAGGTTTTTAACCGACCTGTAAGACGATCGCATGTTTACAGTTTGAACACGTACAGTCATTTGAGTTAGACCCAATTTCGATTAGTTCGTCGAACGTAACGTGAAGGAAAACCGCGGGAAAAATGGCCGCGCGAAATCCTTGGCGGGGGGGGGGGGGGGGGGGCAAGATGATCGACACACTCAAGACAAAATAGAGCGTCAAAACACTTTCGAAATTAAATATGAAAATGATTGCATAGGAATTTAAAAGGAAAATTTCTAGGAAACGGAAAAATAGTTTAGCTGTCCTGTTTACGTTGTGGTGATCAGGGGTCTTGAGCATGCTAGACAAAAAAAAAACACATGACATGCACATTATATTAAATTAGAACAATCTAGTCAAGTAGGGTTGTTTTTGAATTGTAAAGTAAAAACTTGGAGTCTATTAATCGTTTAAATTTAAGAACCAGTTTTCTATGGAGTTACTGTCATTCTTGAATGTTAAATATTTATGTCACAATTTTAGGTTTGATATGTACATATTTATAACTTAAGGTCCGGTAATACGGGCAACATTTTTCTTTAACTTGTCTCGCAACATTGTTGCATTGCAAGTTGAAACACGTTGAACATATTACCATGTTTGTGACCAACTTGTCTCGCAACGAAATACAGTGTTGCAAGCTGAGGAAACATGTTGCACAAAGTAGACTCGAGTTCTACTTTCAGCAACAAATCCTAGTTTTGCTGCTCGTATTACCACTGAAGCTTCAACTTGTCTCGCAACAAATTTAAATTCAACGCTTGCAAGTGGAAGCAAGTGAATTCTCCGGAGCCCCGGAGAAAAATGAATGATGCCCCCCCCCCCCCCCCCCCCGTGTTCCACTGGTGCGTACCCCTTTCTAAAAAGAATAAATTGTTATAGCCAGGTGTAATAAAGAATGGTGAAAAGGTATGATAATATTGTTCTCACCCGAGAAATAAACACGTTAATTCAGAGCAGGTAGCGCTACTCTTAGAAAGGCCTGTTTTAAATATAAAGGTTGCTGAAAATCTTTCTGTTTTAAAACTTGATGTCACAAAATGCGAGATCACTGCAGCAAGCTTAGAAAATCTTCGGCTACAATAGCTATTGCTTTCTTTGATCCACAGCGAAAAAAACGTTTTCACTTTCGGTGTTTTGCTTCAATGATCCCAGAAAGGTCCGATCGGTCGAGCGAGTCAAGGGTGCTTCTCTTTAAGAAATTCCAAGATTGGATTCTTAAATCCGAAAGAATCCGAAAACGGACTTTGCGTTTCATTACTAAACAGATCAATCCAAGATCTTTCGAATCATGGCGCGTCAAAGGAACCGAAGAATCCACTCTGGGTGGATGGAATTCCCTACGTAGATTTTCGTTCCGACCAAGATAGCACTAAAAGGACCATACCAGAATTAAGTAACAGCTCCTGAAAGTTTTAGTCCCTTAGAGTGAATCGTCTTTCCAAAATTTATGAGGGGTGGCATCCACCACCCCTCCCCCACCCCCCGCTTCCTTTCTCTCCCCCCTTGTACGTCCGAGGGCTAAAACTACATGACAGAGATTTTAAATTTTTTTTTTTTTGTATCAATTAGTTTTTTTCTGGGCCATGTGAATGACATGATTTCATATCGTGAGAGTGGACGGAACACACAGTACATATTTCTTCAATGGTAAGTTGGATCTGAGCCTTACATGTAGTTACTATTTAGTTATTAAAAAAACTGAATTAGTGTTAAACAGTTCCGGGTATCGTTCCCGGCACTGGGTTGGCTTAAACTCAAATATCAAAGGATTGAATCAGCTGCTGTTTTGCGATGTACATATCTTTACATGGGATGGCCACTGAGTATTTGAAATCTAGATTCGTGTTTCGATACGACATAACATAATACCGATCAAGGAATACTGAAAATAAGTTGGCTCTTTCGCAGCCTCGCGCCAATTATTTGAAGAAAAGATTCTCTTACATCCAGGTTGTGGAACAGACTAATCAGAGACCTTCGTACAACAACATCTTTACATGATTTTAAACTTGACATAAGTCACCACAGTTTTGAAGGAGCATCGGCATCCTTGTAAAGCACCTTTTAGTATGTAGTTTAGGTTAGTTAGTTTAGTTAGGTATAATTGGTTGATCATTTTCATTTTATAATCTTTGCTGAACGATTTACAGCGTATAAATAAAGTTGTTGCACATGAGACACTTCAATTGTTTGTCATGTAATGGTCATCAACAAGAAGCTCAGAGAGCTTTAAACTGAGACGCGGGTTTAAACTGGTTGAAGGTTTCTCTTGTTAAAAAGGTGCCCATGTAGAGCAGTTAAGGAAGACATTAAGGAAAACTAATTTGCATGTTACAAGTTAGTGCAAGGTGCGTTGAATCACTCAGGGTGCTTGGGAACATTCCAAACGAAGCAAGATGGAGTGTATGTGAGTGAACTAGCCTTTTGTGTTAGTAATTGTGATAGGCATGAAAAGATGTTACAACTTTTTTTTACTCTGGGAATCGCTAATAGATGGCAGGTATGTGGACGTTGATAACTGGTCAAGGCATTTTAGCGAATAAAGAAATAAAGTTCTTGCTTTTCTATACTTCGAGCCCTGGGAGGTACTTGTTGACTATATTGTAAATTTAGCAGATGTAATGTAATGTACTTTTTGGTTCTTTTTTCGTCACAGGCATATGGATTATGGCAAGGTTGTGCTTGTTTGGTTAGCGCATAAGCCGTTTGTTATAGTATCTAATCCAGAGATTATTAAGGTATGAAGAAGTCCTATCTTTAATTTACACCACCTCTACCACTTGGACTAATTTCTCATGCGTGGCTCACGACGTACTGAGACATTAAGAAATCCAAACTTGTACACAACGTAACATTACCAACGTTAACCATGAGATATATATGTATGAGCGTACTGCCACCCGAGAATTAAATGTTAAATGTTCGCGGGTCTTTTTCTTTAATTTTAGGTTTCAAATTGACAACTCAATAATAGTTAATCGATTATTGATTTAACCATAGTTAGTAGAAGAGTCTCCCTTACTAAGATCTAACATTTTACACTACTTGACTGTGTTGCTTTTATTCAGTGTACATTTTTACTTTGGTCAAGAATATAAATTATGCTCGTTGTTACTTTGTTACATTCATTTTGACAGCTTGCAATTTTCAGGAAATGACCCATGCATGGGTTTAACTTTGTTGTTAAATGTATTTTATCTCTAAGAAGATGCTTAATCCAAAGGCAAGGATTTAAAAAAGAGTGTTACGGTTTGGTACACATGCAAGCTTCAGCGTGAGCGTAATTTTGCACCTTTTTCGCTCTCTTCTTAAACTATTAGTTAAGCAGTAGGACACATGCAAGATTAATGGATTTTTACACTTTTTAAAGGGAAGTTTCTCAGTAGAGTCGTCTGCATGCTTCTTGTTGTTTGTTAAAATGGAGTGGAATTGGAAATAGGCCACGTTCGATAAATCAAATTTCTAACATGCTTTCAGGGCAAAAATTCAAATTTGTTGGGTCTCCGTTGTCTCTCAATTCCAAAAGAGACTTGGATGCAAAGAAAACAGCACAAAATATAGAAGTAACAATATATTAAGGGGCATAATTTATATTCCAAGTTTCTTTCCAAAAACAGTGTACAAAATAAAGTAACAAAGTTAAGTAATTTAAATAGAAGTTTGTAACCCATAGGGTTAAAAAAGTTTTGGTTGTCACGTGATTGTCCCTACGTAGGCATGCACGTACGTGCGTACGCCCTATTTATGTAAATCATTGTGAAATTTCATTCTGCAACAACCTAGTTCCCAATACTTTTCCCTTAGAAATTAGGAGGGGCGGGCTTACAGCGTACATATTTGATATTGAGCATCCATGTTATGTTCAATTGACACCTATCCAAAAGGTATCCGCTGACCAGTATCACTTGGCCATATTGCAGGCTCATGGTTAGAATAGCGAACTATAATGCAAGACTGATCTTTTACAGATCCTGCGTTTACAGGCAGCATTTTTGTTTGCGGTCCTTTGCATCATCATGTTTAACTGTCATGGTTAGAGCTCATCCAGGCTACATCTCTTTTTGAAGTTGACTGCTGCCCATGTGTAGGTTTTCGATTGCATCGCAGGCTAAAGCCAGGTTGACTTACTGTAATCAGAAGCTCTGTTTTTAGGCTTGGCTAAATCTGTATATCATATTGAAAGTCAGCCATTGGTATAGCTTGTACATGCGCCTACCCGTGAACTCATCTTCCCTTTAACTTATAGGAAATGTTAATTCAATGGCCTTATTAAGATTTATTGATTACAGTTCTGACTATTTTTTTGTTGTTTCCTTTCATTTCAAAGGACATTCTCATACTAAACGATCTTCCAAAACATCCTTTAATGTATGTAGATGCTGCCTACATCTACGGACAAAGGTAAAAAACGGGTTTTATTTGTCTTCATTGCTATTCTAATATCTTGCACTAATGGCAATTCTTTAAAACAGGAATTTTTAACAGCAATTTGGGGTAGGTAAACTCTTTATATATTCCTGAAGACTACATGGCGGCAAGCTAAACCGTAAATAAGTTAGATTACACTTTGAGGCGACATAGTGACGGTTCTTTCGCTTTGAAACAGCGTGCTTAAAAGAGGTAAACTTGCGTCTCTCATAAAGTAACAAAACGTTTTCTGTAACTGAATTTCTGTCACCGAAAAAGTTCTCAGGCGTTTGGAAGGGTAACGTGGCAAGGAATTAAACTTCCTTAACTCTGCAGATTTCATGGTGTCTTATAAACAATTATTGGATGAGGTTTTTTGTGATATCCAGAATAATCAAGGTCGAGGTAGGGGTTATCAGCCGAAGCCGAAGGCAATTATACATTGAACGCAAAAACTTAGAAGTCATGTTCCGCTTCTTCACTGACGGCAAGCAACACGAGTCACGCGAAGTTGACATGATTACCCTTGGAAATCATGCACTGCGATCACACATGACATGATTACCCTTGACCTTGACATGATTACCCGTGGCCTTGATTGCAAATATAGGGAAATTTGCTTCAACAGAGCTTCTATAATAACTCAGAGCCGAAAAATATAACAAATCCTTGTTTGCCTAGGGTTGCTTCAAGACGTCTTCTTTGCAGTTCGTCGTGATAATGTTAATATAGGTAGGATCTACGGAGGGAAGAAGAGAGAAAGCGAAAAAAACAACCCACGTTGGTAGGATCAGGAAAATAGTACACTGCATTCGAATAGTGTTTGGTTTGCCTTATAACTATAAACCAAATTTATCACTGAAGATGATTTAAGAGCCATTCGAGCCAAGCTGTTCGGTTACGGCGATGTCTGTTAATTGCGTGACAGTTTCACGATACAAAAATCGGGAGTCACGTTGCAGAACCAGACACATTCAAATATAGGACATTGTTTCGACGAATAGTAAACAAGACGACTTGAAGCAATCCGTGCTATAACAAGAAATTGTTTTACTTTTCGGTCTGAGTTTTCGAGACACCCAACGAGCGGGCGAGAAATAATCATGAACGAGCGTGTGAACGAGTGTCTTCGGAGTATCTTCAACGCAACGAGAACTGGTAATAGATTTAATAAAACAATGAAAACTGGCAATGGATTTAATAAAATAACGAAAACTGGCAATGGATTTAATAAAGTAATTATGTATATTCTCCCCTCCAAACAGAAAAGGGAAATACTGTTTGAAGCAACTAGAACCGATGCGTTTGGTTTGCAGCATGTGTGTGAGATTTGCAACATAACCGTGACCCAAGTGGTTTAATAAATCATCAGGTTAAATATTTTGCCAAAGCGAAGAGCGCTTTCACCATTTTCATACATTGAAGGCATGACAGATTTATAGTTTACCAATTTAAGACTGTTTCCTTGTTTTCGAATCGAGATTCTAAGGTCACCTTTGTCGTCCTCGTCACCGGCTTCCTCCGTCACGTTTCCCTCTTCCTCGACCCGACTCGATAGCGCTGACTGAACGATCGAATTTAAAAAGCCTTTCCCTTCTACCGCTAACTGCAGCGACTCAACATCACACGAAGACGATGTGTTACTGGATAATTCATCATCTGAGGACGTTTTTTTCAACTGAATAAAACCGCCAAAAAGACGGCTCAATGAGTGCTCACTTTGTAGGAAATACAGTGACTCGAAGTGAAGCAATAGAAATTTACACACCTTGTGACGTCACCAGTTCCAGGTCTCGGAAAACGGCAACTGAATTTTTTGCTAACTTTGTAGGGACAGAAAAATTATTTTGCGAAAATTATGAATCAGTGCAACATAGACCTCAATTTTCTGGAATAAAAAAAGGGGGCTAAAATTTCATTTCATAGGCACTTTAAGAGTTCATTGAGTTGCTCCTACCTCCAAAGGCTTTTAATTCATAAAACAATAACTCCTACATACCTTGCGTTCCTGTATCTAACATTTTAGAATTTAAGACATAAGTTAGCATTTTTAGCAATTAGTGCAATTTGATGTTTGTCAAGGGCCTTAAACGTAGCCTGCGAACGCAAGCGTCGCAGTTCTAGGGAAACTAGAAACGATTAGAACCACGACATTGATAATCCAGTTTAAATTCAAGTGATGCTGTCTGGGTATTTTGACGTCTTCATTTCCCATCAAACTTTGTAAAATTAGCATGCAAGCCGGAAATTTGAAATTTTTAAATAGCTGGAACAAAGCAGGTTAAGAATTCTCAGCTTCAACTCAAACCTTTGGAGCAATTAAACATGAACACCGGTTTAAACTTATTTAACTTAATGTCAAAGTCCTTTAAAAGTAGCTTAAGCCCTATTGATTTAAAAGGTGACTGTTCATCTCTCACATTACAACAAGTACAACTAACAGTGATAGAATTGAAGATATGAATTCAAGTTTACTCTCTGTGGCTATGTTTAAATAGTTCAAATAGGGGGCGGGTACAATAGGCAGGAGGGTTAAGAGTAGGAAGAAGCAGTTACTTCCTTCCTGTACCTACTTCCCTCTCCACACACACATACACACCCTCTTGGTGACATTATAACGTTTATGATGTTTTGTTGTAGATTTCTTGGTGATGGAATTTCACTCACCACGGACGCTGAGTCCTGGCAGAAAAGACGTACAGCATTCGAACCAGCTTTCCACCGCAAGTAAGCATTCAATTGCAATTGGCATGGGTGACCTGAGAGATTTCGCAAATTTTGTCCTCTGAAATATAGCTTTTAAACATTAAACCATCAGCAATCTTAGATAATGTCTCAGCTGTTAATCTGACCCATGTTTTAAGCTGCAATCTCTGACTCGCGGAATTGAATATTCATAGAATTTGAAATGGAAAATTACTAACTTTCTAGCAAAGCAGGCAAATATCGATATGTGGTCATAGTGTTACTATGATGAAACTCTCATCCGTCATATGCACGCCATTTTACAAAAATCAAGAAGCTTTATGTACGAGAAGAAAATGTTCTTTACTATCGTTAAATATCTCATTTCCATCCAGGAATAGTCACGGTTTAAACGAAGTTATGGCATCATAAACTCAACCAAATTGTTGACATTATATAATGAAAAAAATCTCAACCAATTTTCACAGGTAACAAATTGAAGTTAGTTTTCATGCGTCTCTCCTCTTATTGATGATATATTGCGTCATAACATTGCGGTTCATGGTTCCGCAGTAAACTTCGACACTGATGTTATGACGTAATTTATCATCAATAAGAGAACAGACGTATAAAAACTTACGTCAATTTGTTAATTGTACAAATTGGTTGAGATTTTTTTTCATCATGTTTCACCATGTCTTATTCGGTAAAAAGTTGACAGTTTGAAATCTTAACTGAAGTTCATTCCGCATAAATTAAAGTTTTATCCGTCTGTACTCTTAATGACGATAAAAATAAGCCAATCAGCGCGTGAGAAATTAGATAGTTATTGTGAAAAAAACACATGTTTGAATCTTTGCATGAAGTAAGACTCTACAACATGTGTTCCACAATATGAGCCTAACAATTATTTTACCATGGCAACATACTGAGTTTCAACTCTCTACGATGTTAAAAAGCTTTTCTGGCAATCTTTGGCGTTCAATTTTGATATTCGGCAATTAATGATACCTCATCTTCATGACAACTGACAAGCATATGAATGTGTGTCTTGGCCTGCTATAATTAATTGTCCCAAACTCACGATTCGAGGAATCGATCAAATACTGATGATTTATGTACGCGCATCGAGTGTGACGTGGCCACCTGAAGTGCGCGGTGTTGTGTGACGTTAAGAATTTTAAAGTTTTTAAATGATTTAAACGGAGTTTAAAATATAGAAGCGTAAAATCGCGCAGTGAAATAAAATATTCCTTTTCTTTAATAAAATAAGGAAAATATGCTCATCTTGCTTGGTTATTGTTGTCCATTTTGACTCTTTCATCGTTTTGGGGGCTTTGAGGTGCTTGTCACAGCTTCCTATAGACGAAGTCAAGACTGGACAGAACTGTTTCGAAAGCCTCGCACCGCGAGGCCGTTTTCTCGCCGAAATTCAAGTCCGCTGCTTGATTTTCGTTCTAAATTAACGCAAAGAAGGATTGTCCATTTATCCTCTTTGTCGGTCGGCTACTGGAGCTTTCAACTTTTCACCGTACCTTGTGACCGTCCTTTCGACTAAGGCACAGTTGGAAATCAAGATTATCTACCTCCCCAGCATGACAACTGCAACTTACCAGACCGATGTACAGTCAAAAATTTCCATTAAATTATACTAATCTCTCCCGACGACCCCCACGGGAGAATTTTGACTCCTCATTGTGATGTAAAACCTTAAATGTTGATTAATAATCATTAATAATTTATCGACAGCTCGAATCGTGAGTTTGGGATGTCTGTGATATATAATGAGGGAGGGGAGTGGAAAAGGATGAGTTACCATAGAAACAGAATTTTATTAGTGTGTTAGTTTGTTGCCTGAAGAATTATTGGTCTACCTAGTTTCAGTGGACTCGACTGCAGCAAATTGACCGAAATAGCTCTATGTAATAATATAAACCTGATCGAGTTTATGATCTGACATCATCAGTCACCCTAACTTGCATATCTTACAAATTTTTAAAACTTATGTATGTCTTAAAATGATACAAATATTTGAAAACGGAAAACCCAATTTTTAATATTTAAGCTGAATAAAAGGGACCTGGTAATGAAAACAGGAGGTGTTTTGCCATGTTTTGTTCCCTTTGGTAATGGTATTTTAATCCTCTGAATAACCTTGCTTACTTCTCCAGGAGGGTGTTACAAATATGATATGGTAACAAATTATTTTCTGCAGTAATATGTAAGCTTGAAATTTAAAGCTGCTATTTTCAATTATTCCCTCTTCTGGAGTTTTAGAGGTCATGCAATCATAAACATTCCTAATTGTTTGAAATCAGGTGCCTTAAAGAATATATGAGTTCTTTCAATTCCACGGCCAGTAATTTACTTGAACATCTTGGCACAATGGCTGATGGAAAAACAAAAGTTTGTATGTACGATCGGTTATACCAAGCAGCATTAGATGTCATTTGTAAGGTAAGGTGTCAATAGCTAAAAATCAAAGACTATTAATTCTGCAGATGCTGCTAATAATCCAAATACGAAGTAGAATGTTTTTAATTACAGAGGAGCATCGCCTCACCGGTCCCCTCGTTAATACTGTCAGTCTTTTTTGTTTCAGCGAAATGCCCATACATTTTTTTAATAGGAAAACCCTGATAATCCGGTCATCTCGTTATTTCGCCCAGTTAATGGCCACATTCTGAAATCCCAACCGGTATGATTTTTTGTAATTTTACCCTGTTTACACAACCACTCGAAGCAGTTCATCTTTCCATTGTTAACACTCAGGTTTCATTTTTTTAAAAAAAATATGTACTTGCCTGTCGAATGCTTAGAAGACCAAGAGAACAGCAAGAGAAAATGAGAACAGCTTTTCAGAAGTGCAAATGTGATTTCTGCCAAGACGTCACTTGAAATAGACCAGTGATAATACCCTAGCCCGTTAATACGGGCACCCCGTTAATACGGGAACCCCGTTTTGCGATCAAATTTTTCATTTCCCGTTGGTGACAGTTTTGTGCTTTTCGGGAGTTTACAGGTTGGCTTTGGAATGGACATGGACATTATCAGTGGAAAGAACACGGAATTTTCTGAGGCCATTGCCCTAGCTCTTGTTGGAATACACGTGGCAATCTTTGAACAACCATTTCACAAGGTAATGACAAGCGTAGCATTCACGCTCTTTCTAATGGCTGTTGGAAGAATGCTACCTGTACACGAATGTAAATGCAGCAATCTGATTGGTTAGGCTGTCATGCACTGAATAGTTATTGGATGAGGTTTTTGTGATATCCAGAGTAATCAAGGTCGAGGTAAGGGTTATCAGCCGAAGCTGAGACTGATAACCCTAGCAACTCTTGCAAACTGTTGTTTCCCTTAAGGGTTCCAATAACCGGGGTTTAACTGTACCAATATTTCATTTAACCAAAGAACATAACGTAAATTATTATAAAAATAACGACACATTTGAAACTGAATTTACAAGACATGTTTCGGTCGTCAAACGACCATCTTCAGTTGAAAGTAGAATTGATTCAAAGTTACATTTGAATTTATAGTATAATGCTAAACAAAAATGAAAAACAAACGTGAAATGAAATTAGGAATCTGAAAAATAGCCAAAGGTAACAAAAGAGTGTACAATAGTAACGTGCTGATCAGAAAGAGAGAGTTAAATTAACGTGATATAATTGCTTGTTCAAAGAAGGTTGCTCCCAGGAATTATGTAACGGTTCTTTTATCTTAACCTGAAATTTTGTGGTCGCATGATCTATAACTCTAAAACATTCAGCAGAGCAGGAATTACGGCATGCCTCGGATTGTTGAAAGTGTTGAAAGATATGAGAGGTCCCGTCCCTGTTTAAGTGTTCGCGAATGCGTGTCGGGAGGTGTCGGCTAGTTTTCACTGACAAATCAAGAACTACAGCTTGCACAGGTTAACTTGTAAACAACATTCGAACGAAGTTCAACAGGCACAGGGTCCTTCACACTAAACATGTTACGGATCTTGAAGGAAGAAAAGGCTATCTGCTTAACATCAAGATTGTTACAATAACGTTTAATTACCGGTTTACGTAATCTGTTTTGTGCTACAATAGAGAAGGGCCCAACATAGGGTAATTTGAAAAAAATGTGTAGAATTAGAGGGAGGACTAGCAGGGATGTTCGAAAGGGTCTAAGTTTTTGTAATATACCCGCCTTGCCTAATGACACTCTCAAACGATATGACTGGGGAAAATATTTTTACGTGAGATTAACAACAATTTCTTGATATCCTCATGAAAGCCTACCCACGTGTTGTTGATCTTGTATGTTCTGTCAACTAGGGGTCCTGATTAAGCCCAAGTTTGTAAGAGAATGGGGTAAAACTGAATAATTAGTTAATAGACCGGTGAAAGGTTTCTTATGATAGACCCTGGTAAAAGGGGATTTTTTTATTCATCTTTTTTCCATGGTGAAATGTATGTTGGGATGTCTGTCGTTGATGTAGTCAAAAAACAAAGTAGAGTCATGTTCAGTGTCAAATAGACAACAGGTATCGTCAACATAGCGTCGGTGAAATAAAATACTGGGGGCCTTATAGTTTTCCAAGCAAATCCTTTCGTGGTGACCCATGAAAATATTAGCCAACACCGGGGCAAGGGGAGAGCCTATTGCCACCCCGTCAATTTGATCAAAAAACGAACCCTTAAACAAGGAATGTGTTTGAGCAGTGGCAAAATTAAAAAGATTTCTTAGTTCAGTTGTCGTTAGCTGGAGATCAGGGTTGTCCTTGGAGATGTAGTCAACCGCCAGGTTGACACAATCCTCCAAGGGTATGTTTGTAAACAAACTTTCGACATCAAAGGAAACCATAAACTTTCCCGATAAAGGCAATTCATTAATTTCACGAACAAAAGTAAGTGTCTAAAGCACAATGTTCAGATGGAATATCAGGTTCCAACAGAATGTATAAATACTTAGTCAGCGCATACTTGTATGTTCCAATTGAAGAAACTATAGGATTGTAACAATCTTGATGTTAAGCTAGCCTTTTCTTTCTTCAAGATCCGTAACATGTTTAGTGTGAAGGACCCTGTGCCTGTTGAACTTCGTTCGAATGTTGTTTACAAGTTTAGCTGGGCAAGCTGAAATTCCTGCTATGTCAGTGAAACTAGCCGACACCTCTCGACACGCATGCTCTGCTAAATGTTTTAAAGTTATAGATCATGCGACCACAAAATTTCAGGTTAAGATAAAAGAACCGTTACATAATTCCTGGGAGCAACCTTCTTTGAAACAAGCAATTATATCACGTTAATTTAACTCTCTCTTTCTGATCAGCACGTTACTATTGTACACTCTTTTGTTACCTTTGGCTATTTTTTCAGATTCCTAATTTCATTTCACGTTTGTTATTCATCTTTGTTTAGCATTATATTATACATTCAAATGTAACTTTAAATTAATTCTACTTTCAACTGAAGATGGTCGTTGAGCGACCGAAACATGTCTTGTAACTTTAGTTTCAAATGTGTCGTTATTTTTATAAAAATTGTTGTCAGTCTGCTTCTTTCCAGATCATAAGTAAATAGCTATTACATGAATGAGCTGGCTTCAGAGATTTCGTTTCCTCTTGTTTCAGTGGAATGTTTTCCAGTACCCTTTTCAGCGGCGTGTCACTAAGGCAGTCCAGTTCTTGCGTGAAACAGGAAAGAAAGTCATTGAAGAGAGAAAGAATGCAATGAACCAAGGAGAAGAGGTCCCTGATGATATATTACAACATCTTATTCACCAGCAAGGTTTGAAAACTACCGCTGAATTTGAAAGTAGCGACTCCCGAAAGTAGTGAACCCCAAAAACGCGAGGCCCGTGTTCGATTTATATTTATAACCGATACTCAAGTGGAAGTTACCCACGGTAACTTCATATTGATAATTATAATAAAGTTTCCATGTAACGCACACTCTGATTGGCTGAGACAGCGTGCGTGCTTTATAAAAGATTAGAGAACGGGTTGATGACATTAAGCTGGCTTTGAAATTTTTGCTTCGGAATTTCGACAAATTTGACCCAAATTAAACATCCCCTGTGTGACTCAGAAAAAATCAATATAAACGAGCTATTTGTCAGCAGTAAATATGGCTCTTGGAGACTATCGTTGAAAACAGCAGTGTAAAAACTGTACGAAAATAACAAGTTTGCTTAAGTCCGACAAAACACGCAGCGAAATAAACAAATTCTCAACCTAGCGAATTCTTCGATGAAAAACATAGAATATATTACGAAGGCAGAAATTATACTTAAGAAGTAAAACAACGACAGAGAGTACCATTGAGCTGTCTCTGTTTTTGATGAGAAGCTTTATTTTTGTAAAAATGCTCAAACAACACTTACATGCGGTGTAGTAACGCTCGCTTGCTTGGTAGCGACGGCTCCGGTCATCTCAACGAATTGAACCTCAACAATTCCGTATCATCGCTCACCCGACGAGAAATCAGTTGAAAGCTTGCTCCTGTGCTCTGAGTTGAACAAGTGAAAGCAGTCTAGTCTTTCCAACTTTGACGTTAGTTCGGGCAATCTTGCTGGAGGCAGGTAAAAGCCGTAAATAACTGTAGCTTCTTTCAAATACAACTCGGACATTAGGCATTTTCATCCGAAAGCTTTGAGCTCCTTCTTCTGTAATTTCCATTGGAACTGAAAGGCACGTTTTCGTGAGTCACAATGCGGCCGGATTCCTTGGACTAGCAACCTTTACCTGCCTTTACGTCCTGATTAAGCGGGTTAAACTATTAACTGAAAAGCGAACTTTGAAGGCATCGTTCTCTCTCTCTCGAAAGCAGCGCGAAAGTGAAAGCTTAGCCGAAGTCCAGTTTGTGATTGACAGGTGTCGTGTCGTTAGCCAATCAAATCATTTGAACAATTCTAACAAGGATTGTGATTGGCTTATTTTAGCGTGCGTCATCAGAGATTAGTACACGGCTGACGCCACTTTTACTCCTTTGGAAAATAAAATCTGGTTAGCGAATGCGTGGGGAATGTATTGGGAGAGATGTATCGGGAGAGTTAACTGGGGCACGCGAAAGTGCATCAGCTGAAATTTGACATTTACCAGGAACGTGTAAGACTGCTGGGTTGTATCGCATCATTCGAAGGCGGAAGCGCAGTATTCGGGGGGAGGGGGGGCATCTTGGACAATTCGGTTGTAGTGAGGAGTGGAACAAAAGGCTTGTGATCTGTTTCCAGGGTAAACCTGAGTCCAAGGACGTACTCTTCAAGGCGTTCGCATGCCCAGGTTAAGGCGAGCGTTTTTTTTCTTGATGACCGTATAGTTCCTTTCAGCATCGCTGAGGGATCTGGAGATGTAACAGATGAGACGGCGCTGTCCGTTATCTTGTGTTTGAATTCAAACACAAGATAACAGACAGCGCCGTCTCATCTGTTACATCTCCAGATCCCTTAGTGATGCTGAAAGGAAGCAGTTCTTCTTCGAAGAAGAACTGCTCTCAGCCCTGTCAATGATGCAACTGCAGCAATGAATGTTTGATGGCTGGGGTTGTAATGTGCAGGGATTTCAGGTGAGCCAAGCTTCTCTTTGACTTGCCGTAATACGGTCTGCTAAGCTTCATCCCAGTACCAAGCACTATCTTTGCGAAGGAGTTGCCGTAAGGGTGCAGTGATGTCAGCTAGGCCAGGGACAAACTTTCCCAGTTGGTTAACCATGCCCATGAACCTCTGTAGTTCTGGGAAATAGCCAATAGCACGTATCTTCTCTGGGTCAGCGTGGACACCCTGAGCATCGACAATGTGTCCTAGGAACTTGAGTCTTCCTTGCGAAAAATCGCACTTCTGAAAGTTCAATGTCAGGCCAGCCCTTTGAAGACGAAACAAAACTGCTCGAACACGTGCATCATGTTCCATATGGTTTCTTCCATGGATAAGGATATCGTCCATCCGGCATATGACTCCATCAAGGCCCTACAAGATGTCGGACATAGTTCACTGAAATATTTCAGGCGCGGAACTAATTCCAATTAAAGGACAGGCGATTGAAGCAAAAGCGGCCAAAGAGAGTGAAAAAGGTGGTCAACAATTTTTAGTCCTCATCCAAAGGAATTTGCAAGAATCCACTATTGGCGTCTAATCTCGTGAATACGCGGCTTTCACATAGCATGGCCAGGCTCTCATCAACAAAGCCCATGGGATGAGTTTCGCGCTGCACCGCTTTGTTCAATGGTGTCAGGTCTACAAAGATTCGTACACGCCCATTAGGTTTGGGGACAGGAACAATGCCAGAGCACCACTCTGTGGGAACAGTAACAGGAGAAATGACGCCTTGTCGAAGCATAGAATCAATTTCGTTTTTAACTTTTGGCAACAATGGGTGAGGTATTTTTCGTGGAGTGTAGAGGCAAACTGCTGCTCCAGTATCCGTGTTTCATGACCATCCACTTTTACAAGGGCGGTCCAGAAGTCTACTTCCCGGCTGTGGACTTCACTGAGGAAAGGAACTTCGACTTCTTCAAGATCTGCCACTTCGTTGATGGACCTGCGTTTCGCCGTCTGTTTCTTGGAGAGACAAACAGCTTGTAAAATGTCCTCTTTTGTGACAGTTGTTACAAGTGATGTCCTTCGCAAGGCGTGATTGCCGTTTGTGTTGTTGTCCACCACACCACATGCATTTACGCTCGGACTTTGGCCGTACTCCGTCTTCGGTTTTCATGGCTGATTTCGAATCTTTTTGAGAGGTTCCACTAAATCCACACGGGTAGAGTCAGTAGGAGTTTCGGAGGTAGTGTTTCCTCGAATGAGATCCTTGTTTTGCTTTCGTGCTTCTGCCTGACGACTTATTTGCACTGCCGTTTCGAGGGTTAAATCTGCTTTAGCTTGAAGTCGATCTGACAACGAGTAGTCAACAACACCTACGACAATTCGATCTCGGATAAGACTATCTTTTAGCGAACCGTTTTCGCGGTCTTCTGCAAACCTGTATAAATCCTGAATGAAAGTGTCCACTGACTCACCAGCCAACTGGTGCTGCTTGTTAAAGAGGGCTCGTTGCGCAATTAAATTGCGGCAGACATCGAAATAGCCATTGAGGGCGGTGCGGACTTCATCATATGTAGCTTTGGTTTCATCGAGGCGGAGAGTCGCTAGAATGTCGTCTGCACAGTCTCCCATTGCATACAGTTAGATACTCACTTGTTCGTACTCTGGTTTAGTTTTGAGGCCATAAGCTATCCTTTAACGTTCGAAACGTCGGCTATAGCGAATCCAACATTCTGCCAGGTTTGGTTCTTCGCTCCATCAAATCAAGCGGGGAGTGGAAGTTGATTTGGTTTCGAAAGAGTTTAATTTTGTCCTGGTCCCGAGGGCAGTCCTTGTTGTTGTGCTACTTCTAGGTCAGGCATTGTAAGGGTCAAAGAACCGCTGCAACCATGAAGAATCCGTAGAGAGAACTCAAGTCTCAAGACAACATTCAACACAACATGTGTTTATTCAACATGGCAACCCGTGAAAGCACGAGGTCCCAGTATGCATTGCAAGCAAAGAGCTTGCATAACAAATACATATCCATATGGGCATAACCGTACAATATCCATTTGTGATGCCATATCGCGCTATTAAAAATGACGTCACATGTATCAAAAGTGACCGATCATTACACTTTTGAAATAAGAGAAAATCCTCTAAGTTTATTTGAAAAACCGAAAATCCATAATGATACTAATTGTGTAATTATTTCTTCACAAAAACCAAAACATAATCTCACAAAACAAAACGTAAGCTTAGACAAAAACACCAAAGTTAGTTTAAAAAGGTGGGCAGCTCCCATCCTTTTCAGGCGATTTCGCCCAATGTTGTCGTTGCCCATCATTTTAATGCTCGGTTTGTCTTACTACGATAAATCTTAACATATATTTGTACCGGTCTGTAATGGGGTTTTCTTCAGTAAAATCGTCGTTAACACATAAGACAAATTTACTTTTTGTCTAAAAGTAACTGTTGGGTAACTTGGATTTAATCAATTATGTCGTAGAGTTGTTGCTTCTGTAGAGGCATCTCTTGACAACTTCATCTTCAAGCTTTAAATCTCTAAATAAAACTTTTAGAAAGACCTGGCAGTACGTTTGGAAACACAAGAAACGATTTCAAACAAATTTCTGACCTGAGGTGGACTGATTTGCTTATAGTGGACAACGATCGCAAGTAACTACCCATCGCCTGAAAAATCATTACTTTTCTTAAGTGTCGTTTTGGTTTGCTTTTCTTCTGTTTGTTTTTTTGAAA
>JAHPZR010041041.1:27500-60000 GCA_019787425.1 Platygyra sinensis | reverse complement strand
TGATAGCAAAGAAATTGCGCCAAGAAATGGTACAAAAGTACGGCGCTTATAAAAAAAAAGTGGAAAGTAACTGAGAGATCTATTTTCCGCGAAAATAAATGTCCTGAGATGACGTCGCAATCATCCCCAGTCTTCTGTTTTCGGTTTCGCAGTTTTGTTCCCACCGGAAGTGAAATTTCACTTTTTTGGTACATCAAAACACAGGGAAAAATAATCGGTATCGACTATCTTTTTGCTATACTTATCAGTACATTATTGTGGAGATTCTATCGAGTAAATAAATAAAAATTGTCATATACACTTAAATGGAATAATATTAATATAGGCGTGACCCACCTAGATTAGCCTAGGCCACCTGCGGGTTCATCTGCAGGAGCTGTTCATCTGTCATTATGTTTAAGTTCCCGAACTTAGTTATTTTTCAAATTTATGTGAATAATTGAAAAAGGAATAAAGTTTTGTTGTTTTTGTTGTTGGTGGTGTCGCTTCCTGCAAGCTCAGCGAACGTATACTAGAAAGACTAGATTAGATTTGTTTCATGCTAACAGTCGAAAACTTCGGGCGAAAATTTCTCGAAATCGCTCTCATACAACTTGTTTAAACTCGCTACACATCAGGCACACTATCTAAACTACAAGTACAGTGCACCTTTTAGAGAGAAAACCTCTAAATTTTTAAGAAAATCGACCGTGGTTAAAATCAGCAATGACGTCATCGCGTTGCTATAGTAACTCGGAACTCGATAAAATGCGCCGCACCTGAAGCTTTGGTCCTTCCCTAGCAAGGGGGTTGATATCAATCTCCTGTATTATAAATACTTTCGTTCTTGGGCCATCGTAGTTTGATCAAAAATAAGAAACAAACAGCAGTGGTAAGAAGTCTTCTTCAGAAAATGTGCAAGTTCAATATGTTAATCACTGCTGTTAGTTTCTTATTTTTGATCTCCTGTATTATGTCTTAGTGGGTTGCGATTTATATTAAAGTTGGAAGGTGTCACTATTGAAACATCTAATCGAGCCACGTTAATACAGTAATTCATTTTTCTTCTTTTGTCGTTTTTAGGTCTTCTTATACTACTTTTCCGTTTTCACTTGGACCGCGCAACTGCATTGGAAAAAAGTTTGCGCAGGTAATTTAAATCCTATGCTTCAATATCTGCCGGCTAATGCAAATGCTGCAGTTTGATAGGCTAATCTACTCTTACAGCATCAACCATTAGTGTGCAGTGACTGGAGGTCGTCTGCAAAATGACGTCGCTTTCTCGTTTCTCTGATGTTTTGAGAAAAGATATAGAAGTATCACTGATTGACTTGACATTCTGCAATGACCTGTAGCCTTTGATCTTACGCTGTGTTACACTGTGTTATAAATTGGTTAATAAAATTTAGAAAACAGTCCTAAGGAAGTACGCACGCTGATTGGTTAAAAATCGTGTTTCTATAACTAGCTCGAGTTGTTTACGTAATGATGGCGTGAGCAAAGAGAATTTACGTTTTGATAATCAAAGTTTACAAGTTGTTTTCCTTTTTCTCCTCACGCTATTTTCTATAAGAAATAGAAAACATGTTTTCTGTGTTTCTATCGAGTTATAGAAACACGCGTGGGAGTTTGGGAGAACTCGAAAAAGCTCCAAACATCCACTCGTGTTTCTATAACTCGATAGAAACACGGTACACGGACACCCTTTATTAAGCTAAAGAAACTAGCGAGTATCCGGAGGGTGTCCGCTTAATACAGGTTTCACTGTGCCAACGTTCAAGCTGCAAAACTCGCTCAAACAATGGTCAGTTTTAAGGTAGCCTCCTTCACTGACTTTCTTATGGCCCGTCACGTGCTAGGCTCCGACGACCGTGAGGGAGGAAAGATTGCGTGCTGAGCCCAAAAAGAGTCTGCGTTTAAAAGGTAGCTTTGAGGTGCAGACTAGGAAAACTACGTGAGAAGACACTTCTAACGGATTTTTAACATGATTAAATGGACGTTTCTGTTGTTAAGCATAATACGTATCACTTACGCTGACTCTCTTAATTCACCAAACAAATAAACAGATCCAGTGAACAATATTTTCTTGCGGGTATTTTCTTTTGATTTTTTTTCTTTTCCCATTTCTAGATCGAGGCCAAGGTTCTGTTGTCACGCTTTCTTCAGACGTTCAAGTTTTCTTTGGTTCCTGGTCAGTCACGCAAGGTTCTTGAACGACTCACGATTCGCCCCAAAGATGGTGTGATGTGTACTCTGACTAAAAGACATCAAAACAACACAGGGTAGTCAGGTTTAAGCCCGTTTTTCACTTTTTTATTCGACAAAGATTAAAGAAATCATGGAGCCAAAAAACGTTCTTATGAAGCCACTTAAAATAAGAAAAAAGAAGCAGGAAGTTTTTGCAGGTATAGGGCAGGTACCAAATTTGTTTGATAGTTTCTCATTCAACATGCAATGATGTAAATTTTTAATCTGGGGCATCACTCTCTATGTTTTCCGAAATGGAGAGTATGCAAATATGACGGCGGGCAAGAATGCTATAAAATTCCGCAGAATACACTGGATTGTGATGTCTCGAAATCTATAACTGGAGAGACGAAAAGATATCGAAATAAACAAATTAAAATTGTAAGCTGTTAAATTAGTTAGGCCTGGTTAGCAAGGCATGAACAATAGATTAGTTCTTTTATTCACTTGTACTTACTCCAGGCTTAATCCAATCAAAGGAACAAAAACTGAATTTGGGAGGAACAATTTTCTCTTTTATTGTGCCATCGTTAGGAACTGTGTTGATAATGCATCAAACGTACCTGAGAAGGCTCCAGGGTTTTAAGGCAACACATAAACGTAACAAAGTGTAACTAACTGAGGCGACTTTTTCAAAGGAGCTATCAATTTACAAATTTTAACAAAAACATGAACAATTGTATCTGTTATTAGTTATCATATTTTACTGGTTTACTTTTAGTTTAGTTTTTATTAGTTAGGTTGTATTAGTTACGCACATAATACATGTATATTAGCTGTATTGTTACCATAGTTTGGCCTACGAATCAAAGTGTGTATGTATAATACTAGACGCAAGCAGGACAGGAGTAAATATCGGTATTGCCTATCATGATCTTAATAAATGTTTTGGTGTGAAGTAGTGCTGTTAATTTTTTCTCAGTTCGTGAGCGGACGGAATTAAACAAGTCCTGCAACCTGATGGGTTCATGAGCGGGCAGAATTTTCCACAGCATCGTGTTGAACGAATTAACGGTAATCGTCAATCTTTCGCCCTTTTTTACACTTCCATCGACGATTAATTAGCGCAAGTTGATCTCTGTTCACAATCAAACGGCAAGGAATGTCACTGTAAGCAAATTTAATTGAATGTTTTTGAAAGTTATGAGAGTCTGTTTAAGGTCATTCCCCTGTTTTGCACTGCGCAACTTTACTGCGCATCCTAATTGGCAACATCACCTCCAGCAAACAAGCTCAAGTCATGCAATCTTTCTAAGATGGCGGCCTTTCGCGACGAGCGCGTTAGGGACAAAAAAGGCTGTTTTCGCCGTGTAAAAGAATGCGAACGTCGACAGAATTTGCAGATCCAATGCAAACGGAAATTTGAGAAAGTGGGTGAAGATGTTGAGAACGGTAATGGCCGTAGAAGTGATTTTGAGCTGTCGGGAAGACGCGTTGTTGAGTTGGATTTGTTGGCGAAAGTACTAGATGAAGGCTGTAAAGCCTGCGGGAATCCGCTTCGGCTCTCGAACTGTTTTCATGAAACAGTTTCCGGACTCGGAAGCCTCTTGTACCTAACTTGTGCAAACGGTGAATGTGGAGAAATAAACGTGTGTAGAACTAACAAGACTCATCGGACCGGAAGCATTCAGCGAGGGAGGCCCATATTTGATGTCAACACAAAGCTTGCAGCAGGTATGTTGGCTCGTTTATTTAATTTGCTGTACGTTCAAAATGACTTCACAGACTTATGATTGCTGAAAATTAGAATACCTGAAATCCAAATGCAATTTTGTCTTCTAAGGAGTTAATCAATGTTTGTCAAACAATTAGAAAAATTATGTTATTTTATATATTTTTTACGAGGCACAATTTGTGTAACTACACGCGTACGATTGTGAGTATTTTTAGTAATATTTGCTGTCACATAAGCTAACAGCTTTAGCGTTCGTTCCAAAGAAATGAGGATACAAAGTAATTTTGTTCATTAGAAAGTAAAATAAAATAAATAAATACGTTTTTTTCTTTATAGGAATGTTACATGCCGGTATCGGACCAACGCACGTGAATGCACTGTTGACAGGACCTCCATGTGACAATTTGTTTTATGCATGATGCTTTTAAGTTGTGGCATTATTTGTGTAAAACCAAAACAGAAATTACACACGTGTAATAATAAAATTTGAGTGCAACGCTCTCGGAGGAATTCACTAGCTGACTTTTCTACCCAAGAAGTACATGAAATCCATGATAAAATCCAGTCATTAAAGTTCATGGGCACAGTCCTTAGTTGTTTGGGGGAGTAAGGCCTGGAACCTAAAATATCTCTTTACTGCATATGTAAAGAAAATTAAATCAACAAAACTGATTTAAGACATATCTGTGATGAACACTTTCTAGGTTGGTTGAAACAATTTTTTGTGCAATTTGTCTATTTTATAGTCCAATTCTGAACGTTTGGCCTTGATTTCCTTCGGTTTCCATGGTAACCAATAATTTCTTGCAATAAATTCTGATCCAAATTTTATCAACGTGGTTTAACAACTACCGTATGTCTTCTCCTGTATGTAAAAAGGAATTTGTACAGCTTTATAAGTATATTTAATCTGCAAATTTAACAGTTTTGAGTCATGTAGCAGGAGGGCTGGGTCTGAAATCCCCAGCCATATCTCACTAACGAGTATGGGCACCCCCTCTTTTTTTTCATTCATTCTAATCAAGTACCAATAGCCTTTGCATAAAAAAAGAATGGTCACATTTCTATTGACAGAAATTTTTTAAAAAAGGAAAACAGAGTTGACTGTAGTTTTTATGTTTTGCATTTTGGTCACCATGGCAACCAATCATTGTATAATAGTTTTCCAGGAATAAACGTTTTCTGTCTAAATCAAGTGTAAAGAGACTACCTGTATCCAACACAATGTAATTACTATTTTGTCAAGCATATCATTTCAAGTTTGGAGTTACAGGGATGCTACAATAAATTACAGTGGCCTTCTAAAATACATGGTGAATAATGTGAAAATGGGGCATTTTCAGTGTGACGTCACACCTTTACGAGCCTGGGGACCCCCCTTTTTTATTTCAAATTTGGACTTGTCATATCATAAATATTTAGTAGACAAAGTTTGAACGAAAATCTATTGTCGGTTCTATTACAGGGGAATTACCTTAATTGTTAAGCTCAGTGCTGTAATGGCGCGTAATCCTGTGTTTCTCTTGCCGCACAAAGCAAAAAATGAGTCAATTGCAGTTGAGTTTACCTATATATTTTTACGAGTTGTGCCGTATTTTGACGAGCCCTAAAATGCAAAAACAAAATTTAACTTCTTTGGTCAACAAATTTATCAGTGAAATAGGGAGAGTGTGACAGTTTCGCATGTCACGCGCCGTGAAAAGAAAAATATCTATATTGCTGGTTTTCACATGACGTCACTAAATTTCAAACTTCAGAAATATTGATCCTCCTGAAATTTTACTTTCATGCTGTATAAGAGCAGCTAAAAACTATTATTCACACAAATTTTCACTCCGAATGGGTTCTTGGTTTAGTGATAGACTACGCTTGAATTTCTAAGGTTTTGCGTGACGTGACGCGAGAGAGCTGTTATGCTGGTTTAAAAGAAGACTTTCTTCGGAGAATTCGGCTATCTGAATAGTTCTTGTATTAGAATAAAGTAATATTGTTACGTTTTTGAGTTATTCGAGAGATAAATTCACTCTTTCGTAGCAAAACTCAGTGACAGATGTTTCTGCTGGTTTCCGGCCGCCATGTTGGTGCCCATGTACATGTGCACCAGCATGGCGTCTCCATACAAATCTCTATAAATTTGGGGAAAACGTTTCTTCGCGTATCTTCCATGAGAAAAATTGCTGTGACCTGAATTTTGGCGAGAGTCTTTGCATATGTACCTTCTTTCTATTTCCAGATTCTGGACTCAATCTATTGAACGGTTTTGATTTTTTACTTTGATCTATTTTGAATGGCGTGACACTGAAAACCAGCAATACGTTGTTTGCCAGCTGGAAGGTCCGTACAATGAAAAATTTAAGTCCGAGGTCGAATAACATTTTAAAAGGTTTTCCTGAGGTAAATTGGCTTAAAAATGGGTTTTGTCATTGAGGTAAACTCGACTGCAATTGAGGCCTGTTCCAAACGCCGCTCCATTCATGTGCCAAACCTAACTGATGAGTTAAGGTGGCCGAACACAGTTTTCGCGGGTGCTTTTGCTGATGCAATATTTAGCACGTGCACAAGGATTTCAAAAAACAAACATGCCGTCAGTAGAGCGATCATTTTATTTACTCAACACCCGCACTATCTGTGTTGTTTTTCTCTATAATTGAACGAAGTGTATTGATGGCTTTAGTCTTTTATTACAGAGATATATTAGAAGAGGTAACGATGCAAAGAACCCAACAATTTTCAGCTTTTGTTTGTTACCGGAAGAACCCAGTTAAATGCAACGCATGCGCAGTTGCTCGAAAAATTGAGACCGATTGCTTTAGCAGACACATGCCGATTTCTAACGATCCAGTCGTTAGAATTTCAAGAAATTTGGCAGAAAAATAGATCAGAGTCCACGTGAATGATCTATCAAAAAAGGTCTGAATTTTGACATAGGGAATTTTGAATAATACAGAAAACGATTAACGGCGGATTACGAAAATCGCCTATGTCAGAATTTTATTACAACCGTGTCGACAGAAGGGATTTAATGTCAATTCTTAGTGTGCAAAATATGAAAAAAATCTAACGACTGAATTTTTTTTAAATAAACAAAAACCGTTATTTAAGCCTTGTTTTTAACCAGCCCCGTTGCCATGGCAACAGCACACACCCTTGTCAAAATGCGAGAATAAATATTTCTGTGGTTTACCTTGACACTCGCAAAAAATGGGCGCCAAAGCATAAATAGTTTAAAAGTTATGGTGAATTAGGCATAGGCACTTGAAAACTGTGTTCGGCCACCATAAATATGGCAGAAGAGCGGCGTTTGAATCAGTTTGGGTCGGCAGGGTCTGTCGCACTATGCGACGTTGGAGCGGCGGCTGATTCTTACGGCGTTGTCCTTGTGCAAGTGAAACTGGCGGATATCTAGTGTTAAATAATGTCTGAGAAAATAAAAGCAAACTACTTGAAGAAAACAGTCATTCGTGAACAGCACAACAAACTTCAGAAGTAACTGGCGGGTTCTATATAACTAAAGTGAAGGAACTAGGACCTCATCTAGCGACTGAGAATATAGCGCTCAAGAGTGAAGTGATCGTCGAATTGCACGTTAATTTTCGCTTTTAAGAAAGGGCAGTACCTTAAAACAAGGTAGTAACAATCAAATTGACTTAATTCTTGAGAATTTCCTAACCTTAGCGAGTTTTTCCGACGAGAAACCACAGCAGTATCAGCAAAACACATAGCGAAAGCACTGAGCCATGCGGCACGTGACAGTAACGTAACGTAGCGTTAGTCCTGAGAGGAGGGGGTGAGGTAGGGACCGCATTGCACAGGTGGTTTCTCGTACTTCAATAGGCTTTTTGGAACAAACGATCACATGGTACAAAATCCGCCTCTTGGAGGGCAAGCTTATTATTATTCCCGCACTAGGACATAAAAAACAAAGGGCAGGACCGGTTGAGGTCTCTTTGTTTTAACGTCCGAGTGTGGGAATAATAATGAACTTGCCCCCCAGCAGATTTTGTCAGATTTTGTACCATGTGATCGTTTGTTGCAAAAGGTTTATTTTGAACGTTCGTGACAAAAATTTTCACTGCGTTGGTTGGACTCAATAATTTAAGGTCATTCCACTGAAATACAACCTACACTGAGATTTCTGTGAATCTTTGCCTATAGAGCGTTTTCACGTGACGTCATCACTTTCTATAATCCAAACCTAAATAGCCACCGAAGTTTTTATCCTCATCATGCATCAAAGGCGGTATATTAATATATGTTTGCAATTTTACAGCTCAATAGCGTGCTTTGTTTGGAAACCCGGCAGTGCATTTTGAAGTTCAGGTTCATGACTGTGCGTGGCACAATCTACGATCGAGTTTGTTGAAAAATATATACTTATCTCATGATTTTGAGCCTTTTTAGAAGTTAGGGCATAAGGAAACGTGCTTACGTAAATGCTTGTTTTTCAGTACTGATAATCAGTCACCCACTGGATAGCCAAAATAAGTTCCAGATGTTTACACTATTTTCCGGCCGCCATATTGGTGTACCACGGAGGTACACCAACATGGCGTTTTCATACTGGACTCTCTAAAATTCTGTGAAACATTTTGACCAATATCTGAAGTTTGGGGGAACTTACAGGCCTTAAACTTGGAGAAGTGTCTTATTTAGTTGTCTTCTATAACATCAAAATTTCTTAAGTTTTTCCACTGGATAGTTTTCAATTTATTCTTTTTACTTTGTGACAGTGAAAACGATCTATTGATTGTTTGTATTACAGGAACTTAAATGCCGAGATAGAAATGAGGGTCCCCATGTTCGTTTAGGAGCAACAACACCTTGTTTGTACCAAATAAATTTTTACAATATCACCATGATTGTAGTCACGATTGCTTGCTAAATTCACGTTTCCGACGCCGATTGTTTTTTGTTATACACTGAGAATTGGTCCATATTTATTCTACACAGAAACATTTATTACTCAGTTCAAAACAACAGAAAAAAATGATAGGTCACTTTATTCGTTTACGATAAAAAAAAATGACGATTTACCTCTATGGCGAGGTCCAGCCGTAGAGAATAAGCCGCCTTTTTTAATGCGCACGTGCCAATCACGTGTGAAATTATTCGCAGTAGGTATGTGTAATGCAATACTAGGGAATGACCTCAAGGTTGCTCGGATCCTAATAGAGCATGAAAGAAAGAGATGAATACCGGCTCTGTGCAAAGATTTATTATGTCCTTTGATATAGCTGATGATATGGCGCGGTTGCACTTGACCACTCCCGAAATGTTGGCGCCACAAAGTCGATTGGCTGATTTGGGTAACACTGTCATTCCTGAGCAACTGAAAGGCCAATAGTAAGCCAAAAGAAATCTGGACGTAAATTTAGGTTGTATTAATGACCTGGAGATGCGATGGAAAAGATTAAATTTGCCCCTCCCCCATCCCTACCCCTCCGGGAGGTACTCCCTCTAATAGATTGCCCTAGGAAGGCTGTACCCGAAAAAGGTATAGCGAGTTTCTAAAAAGCTAGGGGATACATTATGCGGACTTAAGGGTTTATGAAAAGAGCAGCACTTTTCATGGATGGCATATGACAGGATTGTCTTGTCCGGTCAAACCAACAAAAAGTGTATCAAAGGGCAAGCGTTTTTACGTCGTGTGGGAGCCTTCCTCTATGAAACTACCCTCGGATTGCCAGAATTCGCCGTTTAATTGACCCCAATTTTTTTTTCGCCCGGCGTGTAGTTGAAATGATTGTTCTTCCCCAGAGTATAGTCTCGTTGATTGAAGCCGTGTACCAGAGTGCTTTTTTGAGCCTTGAATTTCGTCTAAATTCAGAGTCGATGAGCTCTGTCGCGAAGCATAAATTTAAAAAATCGTCAAAAATTCAGGTTCAACTCTTTCAAATTTTGCACTGGCAATAACCAGAGGAAATGAGGTCTTTTGATTTCCTGGGTTGATCTTTTCTACAACGCTCTCACTTTTTGAACCGGAGCTTCAGGAAAATGCCCAATTTCGGTGTCAATTTAGGCTGCTGCGAGCGCAAAATACAAATAAAAATCCCAAAAAATAAATAAAAACCTAAACGACCTGAAACTTATATTTTTAGAACTAGTTCACCTAGGCCTTTATTCTGGAAAGTTTTAGAAAATCGGTTTTTTTTTTCTGCATTGCATGATCGTAGTTGATCCTTACAGCAAACTGCTCTTAATGGCTTAATTAATAAAAAAATCATCCCTTTCTTCCTCTCCTTTCTCTCCCTTTCTTTTTTTCTTTCTCTTTCTTTCACAGCTAAACCTAACTGTCCCCAAAAAATCCCGCGCGACACTGCGAAAATTCTATCGGCGCTAGCTGAGTAGTGTGATAGCGGCGCTGCACGAATTGCGTAAGGGCGAAATGAAAAACACGCCGGGCAACGTTATTCAGTTTTGATTAGTTGAATAACACTCACAATAAATCTCCACTCTCTAAATGCTCTCTTGTATTTTATTGTCAACAAAAAGTCTTTAGAGTCCTTGTACAACAGATCTTTTTATTGAAATACCCAAACCTCAGCGGTATTTTTATTAGAACACTCCACCACTGATTCCAATGCGTGCACTTTCAATCTACTTCCTTCCTTTACTCAAAACTAGCCTAAACTCAGTACACCAGGAACTAATAATAATCTTCACACAGCGCCATAATTTGTTTTGGTCCATTCTGAGATTATTCCACTTACAGGGCCGTAGCTGATAACAGGGCAACCGAGGCACTTGCCTCCGTCATTTTCTGTCTTCTGTTGTCTATAGTCATCATACAAAGAAGGAGAATTTAACAATGCACACGCATTCTCCTCCAATTAATCCTATTCATCAATCACCTGTTTGTCGGTTATTGGTTTATGCATCACGTAGACTGGACCTGACAGACGTTCGATTTCCTTTCTTGAGTGTTCTTGAGATGATCGAATTCTCATTTTCCAAATCATTTTTCAAACATCAGAGAAGAGAGAAAGCGATGCCATTTTGTAGATGACCTTCAGCCGCCGCACACCAATGGTTGTTGGTATCACCCAACTAGTGGACTAATGCAAATCCTGCATTTTGATTGGCTACGCTACTAGGGGACTATTAGCAATAGTCATCGAGTAGCGAAATTCGCCGGTTTTTCTTTCGTTCAACTTGCATTTGGTAACTTTATTATGACCTTTTCTGTCCGATTAGTTGGGTGATACTAAAACAATTAGACCCTTCGCCCTCAAGGGCCACGAGTCAATAGCCCATTCGGCTTCGCCTCATGGGCTATTGATTTCGGGCTACGGGTCTAATTGTTAAATACTGTTTGAGTAGTTCAGCCAATCAAATTGCAGCATTTGTATTGATACACTAGTCAAATTCTACGAAAATAATATATAAATGACATTTGCCATCTAGACCTATACTTTCCGCTAAAAGTCCTTTCCACTGAATAATTCTTGGTTTCGTCGTTGCTCGATCTTAATAAGGTCGACTTGTGGCAAGTCTAATCTAAACCAAGCGGCCGTATGCTTTTATAGAAGGTCTTTATTAGGGATTCACTCTCTTACCTTAAAAATATCTTGGCATAAATTGAATTTTTTTAAATCCCTGTGACCAAGGTTATAGGTGTGGTAGGCGAGGAAAATGATTGTCTAAAATTAATTATACGTCGCTTCAGTCCGCTTACGGCCGCAGTCAAGCAAACCAGCGCACGCATTTTTGGCCTAGCGACTCCTTAGCAACTGGAACCAGCGCCTTTGTTTACGATTGTAGGGGGAAAAATGTTTTGTCTGTGAACCAATCAAATTCAGCCTCTTTGGCAGAATTTCATCAGTTCACGGGCACATGCATGTTGCTTTCAGTCTAGTCTGCCCCTGAGTGGAAATTTAGTTGGTAACCGCGCTTTATTAACTACTACAGTGGAACCTCGATTTAACGAACCTCTATTTAACGAAGTCCTCGATATAACGAACAATACTCTGAGTCCCGGCCAAAATTACAGTAAAATGTATGGAATAGAACCTCGATATAACGAATTCCTCGATATATAAACGAACATAATCCGGAAGCCCAAACGTAAAATCTACCTCGATATAACGAATTACACTGTCAACATGCGACAGAAGATAAACGCTGAACAGATCAACCATCAACAAATCCTTTAATCCTTATGGTAAAGAGACAGCGACCTTTCAGTCAACGGCTTATTATATGTCAGAGACATTGGCACTATAGTATTTCCACAGAGGTCACCTGTGTTACAAATCAATCATTAACTCGATTTAACGAACATCTTGGTCGTTTCCCCTCAAATTCGTTATATCGAGGTTTTCGATGTAACGAACTCTCCATTTAACGAACAAATTTGGCCGGTCCCCAGCGACTTCGTTAAATCGAGGTTCCACTGTAGTCCCCAAGCATCTGTACCCCAAATTATTGCATCAAAGTTTTACTACAATTTTGTCTGAGAGACTGCGGGAAAAATTTAATACGGACCTAATCTGTCAGGTACTGCGCGCACGCCATGGCTGAATTGAATAAAGCGAAAAAACTGATCCACACGATCACCGCTATAATTTAAAGCGTCTGTGTAGCGTGTGAGGAGAAACGTTTAAGGAAACCAAAGGACAAATGGAATGCAGCTAAAGCTGCATGGAACACAAAGAGAACATGAACATCAAAAAAGACGACTGTGATATTCATCCCTCGCACTTTTGCAACACGTGTTATGTTAAAAAATGCTTATTTGTTATGACAACTAGGCTCCTCTGAACAAGTTCTACATGTATACTTCTCAGTAAAACCAATGTCCTGCCTTTTTGCTTTGTCAACAGGAAACACTTGGCAATCAAATTAGACAAAGTACCACTTTTTCACGAGACTTTGGTGTAGCCTACATAGCCTTGGAAGACACTTAATGCCAAGAGGCAGGCATACCCCAGCTACAGCTTTGTTAGAAATCACACTGGCCTTTGTCTTCAGGTAGAATTTGTGAATGACAACAAAACATAACACTAAATTAATGACACAGAGTAATAGTATAAAGCCCTCTTATTTCATCTCACTAGGAGTCAATCATCCAAAAAATAACATATACAGTAGTGGACAAGACAATTGAGCAGTGTTCTGCCCTTACTGAGAAGGGCAAGTCAAAAGAACGCAAATTTAACACATTGTTTACTCTTTTTGCCACCTGCCATTTCAAGTACAAAGGTAGCGCTCCAGTGAGGTATGAGGAAATCACCATGCGAGGTAATGAAATAATTTAAATATCAATATAGTTAGGTACAAGTGGTGGGCATCTTTAATTTTAATTTACTTGTTTCTATTCACAGTACAAGACATCAGCACATTCACGGCCTATTTAAGGGAGCAATTCAGTTCTCAGGCAACCGTCCTTCCAAAGCTGTACAAACTGGAAGACCATGTCGTCAGGTGTATTCAGAAGTGGCATTTTCCGCTCGGCTTCTTTGGCGAACAGGATGGAGAGTCCATTCATCACGAGTATGTGGATTTAGCAGCTACCACCTTCGCTCGTGTCCATCCTGCTACTAAGCGTTTAAAAAGAATGCGCGAAGAGTCACGCGAAGAGCACTTTGTCGTAGTTCATCCAGAAAAACAGAGATATCATTCCCCGACTGACAACGTCGAAATCTAAAACGACAAAGCCGGAGAAGACCTTTAATTTCATGCTTGGATCCTGCAAATAAGCAAATTGTAACTTTACTACCTTATCAGAGTAGAAAACATGCATTAAAACGAATCGTACAGAATTACAAATTATAATCGTCTGCGGTCGAAGAATTGTCCCGAAGAGCTATCGCCTTTTTATGCTCTTCCACGTAAATCATACCTATACCCAAATTTGTGCTTTTTTCATGCATATTAACTTAACCCAAATGGAAGACTAGTAAACCGACGGAAAATGCAAACATGTTCGATGAAAATAGACTAAAAAGGTAGCTTCAAGTATTAAAGCTAGAGATATATATCGCTTCGAAGTCAGGGTTTTGAAGAGATATTTTTGCAAAGCGTGGTTTCAGTGTGACCGTGTAATCTGAGATTTTTGTCTACCGTGAAGAAAAAAATATCCGGAAAAGGCCATTTTTTCGACGATTCAAAGGAATATCAATTTATATATGTGCCGAGCTGAATTCCTAGTGGAAAAAGCTTTTTTTGACGACCGGTAGGCTTCTAATTTTTTTCCCGCGAAAGATCAGGTAGGGGAAGAGTTAAACGGACATTAAACATGGCGGCACTTACGCACGCAATACTGTGACGAAAAAAATCGCTGAAAAGTTGCAAAACAAAATTGTAGTAAAACACTTACCACTGATTTGAGTCCCTGAATGATGGGACTTTGTAGCAACGTAAGTGGCATTGTCCACAAAACTTTCCTTTTCTTGCAATCTTACGATTATTGTAACCCTTTCGAATTTACGACGATAACTCTTTCTTTCTTTAAGTGCCATATAAACGTCAACTTTCTCCGCATTTTAGATAAGACCACGCGGTTTTCGATCGCATCCCTTCAGCTCACCTCTTGTGGGCTGGCGGCACGTACAAAATTTCACGACAACTCTTTCTTTCTTTAAGTGCCATATAAACGTCAACTTTCTCCGCATTTTAGATAAGACCACGCGGTTTTCGATCGCATCCCTTCAGCTCACCTCTTGTGGGCTGGCGGCACGTACAATGGAACTGACAAACATGAGAAACAATTTTAAATTTTCCTGCAACTTTTCCGGTTTTCTCCTTGACTTATGGCTAAGGTCAGCAGACATGATGCAGGAATCCCTTGGAATATTAACTTATCTTATTATATGGCTAGCTCCGTGAGCGGGCAAGATGAACCAAATAGCGCGCTGTGATTGGCTACCCGAGCGGGCAAGATGGAGCCATCTTGCCCGCTCGGGACTACCCGCTGCATCCCGAAAGCAAAATTTCACCAAAAGCCATATATTAAATCCTTTATTGACCAAGTTTGTTCGGTCAAGATGGCTGGATATTGGCCTCGTTCTTTTTTTTGCGAGTTTATGGACCTCGACTTCGTCTCGGTCCATAAACACGCAAAAAAAGAACTTGGCCAATATCCAGCCATCTTGACCTCACACTTCGTCAATAACCCATACATCTTGACCAGCAACGAAGAAGGCGAGAAAGATAAGACATGGGTGAGCCCAGCTATCAGTTGGATATGAAATTAAAAATGCTATTTTAAGAAAATTTTGCTTATCTTAAATAGCTTTTTTTAGAGTCAACTATTACAATATAATTAGAGGGCAAAAGAGATTTCTGACCTCAATTCTTGTTTAAAACTATTCAGAAAACTATCTCTCTTGATGTACATTTTGAAAACTTTAAAGTACCTATATTAGCCAAATTGGCAAATCAAACCGTCCATTTCCGTGCAAAAGAACCGCTTATTTTTTCATGCATGGTTGTAATATATGTTGACCTGGTGATCTCAATTAACGACCAGTTCTTTTCTGAAGTTTAGAGATAATGCAGAGCCCAACATCGGTCAGAGCAACTCGACAACTCGACATAAACGTGCAACGATTCAGATAAGTTTAACTCCTCGATGACCAACCTAAAAATTCTCATAAAAGTGCGTAACAAGGTCTGTATAATGGTCATATAGAGACTGGGGAAAAAGCTCACTAAGAGAACATGACTAATGAACACGCGAAGTTGGCGGGCCCCATGCAGGGGCAGATCCAGACCTTGAGCTAAGGGGGGAGGGGGCGGTTTTGATTTACTTGCTTAGCTGGCTTTTCTTCCTTTAGGCCGCCCCCCCCCCCCCCCCCCCCTCTCCCTCTAGATCTGCCACTGGGCCCACCATGCGGCATAAGAAGTCTTAGCGTTTATTAACGTTTCGACGTTTTGCACAGTGTAGTCGGGTTAATAGTCTTTTTTACACTTCTTATCTTCCACACTCCCCATTTTGCAAACTCTCACGCATTTTCCATAGGCTGTGTTTTGTATACTCCAAATTCTCCACATTCTGCATTCCGGGTTCCATACTCCTTATTTTCACTCCAACATTCCATTAAAACTCACTGTTAGGGGGTTAGATTATCCAATTCAGTTTTGCCAACATAACTCCAGAACTTACGTTCTCCCTTTGCCCGTTATTCAACCAACTGTGCGATGATCAATTAAACTTCATTTGCTGATCATGGGCAAACTTTGGTCTCTACTTCTCATTTCGAGAGACAGAAGAGGAATTTTAGTTACGTGATGGTGTTCAAAACGAAGAAAGAAGATCAAAGTAGGGTTAAAAAAATAAATCGATGCTGGAACTCGGGAGAATTTGCATTCACGTCGGGCTTAAATGGGTGATTAATTCATTAAGTGAATCATTTAATTCATTAATTAAGTGGAAATTGATTCCGCGGTTGGACAGATGCCTGATATTTTTCGTTTTGTTTACAAAGATATCGACTTATTGCAACAAAAGGTTCTTTAAAGGTTATCTCGAGACATGCCAGTGATTTCCATACAGGGCTTGGCTTCCCGGAAAATGTAAAACGCGATCCCAGCCTTTAATCGGCATCCTTCCACAAACAGCAGGCCACCAAACAAATCTCATTGCCAAATAAATTGTTTTCTCGAAATCGCTAATCGTCTTAAAATAGCTGACCCCTCAATATTTATCTTTCGTCTTTCGGCTGGGTTTCAGTGGAGCCGGCAAAAGCTTTAAATGTTTGTCAGCAATTATGTTCAGAGTGACAGGGTCATGTAGCTCCCTTAAGAAAGCCAACACTTATTGGCTGAAAGGTTTCCTGTATTTATTGATAGCGAGTTGTCTGAGACACCGTACTCATTGCAGCCAAAAAATGCGTCTGGCAATATTAGTCTGAAGTGGAAGCGGTCGGTGAAACAGGCACTTCGGCCGAAAGACTGGAAAGAATCATGCATCAAGAAAAAACCAAGCTCCGAGTTGGGTTCACGATCCGTAAAAATCGTCTGCTATGGTGGTTAATCGTTCTGTTAACAGTCTTCTTAGTTGTGGCTATTGGAATGTTTGTTTTCCTTTCACTCAACGCCAAATACCAGTTTACGTGCCTGGTGGGATGCAAACAGTCTGAAGACCCATCGGCTCAAGAACAGATTTCTGCTTCGGTGGCAACAACTGTCAAAGCGGGTACTCTTGACTGCGTCAAAACGTTGAGTCCTGAGATTCGAAAAGGCTACAAACCAACGCAAAAACAACCAGTAAGCACACGCAAGTCGACAACGGTTATTAAGATTGACGGCGATACGATCTTTCGTTCGAGTACGCCGATTATCCGTTCCAGCACACCGTCAACAAGCACAAGCTCACACTCTGCAACTAACAACGCGAACACGGCGGTCTCCAAATCACGTTCACACGGAAAATCCACCACTGAGCGCCGTTTAACTCCGCCAGCTAACACTTGGAATCACCGAACCACAGCTAAACCACGCATTCAGAGCGGTTATATCAACATAAGTGGTAAAATTTCTTTCCATGGCAAAGCTCCAAAACGACTGCCGCGAAATGCGCGCTTAACAGTTAAGTTTCAAGATGTCTCTCGCGCGGATGCAGCTTCCCTACTGCTCGCTAAAACTGACGTGGATTTGTCTCGGTATCGCCGAGGCAGATCTCTTTTCTACACAATCATCTGCAAGAGACCTGAGCTGGCGCACACGTTTTACAGCATTTCAGCTGTCTTAAGCATGGGCTGGAAACCGGCTGATAGAGACGAGTGGATCAGAAGAGGGGACTTCCTCAGTGATATGTTTTTGCGAATTCATATCAAAAATGGCAAGAGTCACTATGAAAAGAACATTCAGCTCATTAAATACAAACAATAACCGAGAAGGAACAAAGATTTTCGAACATAACTCGATGTCCGCCGGAAATAATTGGTGGGCTTAACGAAGTCTTTCGAGCGTGACTCGAAGATTTACGAATAACTTTGTCAAAACTATTGTCTTCGGAATCCAAAATAGTTATGGGCTACTGAAACGTTGCCCTGTTCTGTACAGCTTTTTCAGGATTTGTTTATGCTTAAGGGCACGCTGTAAATACCCACCCCTCCCCCCTCCAAGTAACATCAGTTTCAGCTTAGAGGTGACTAATTTTGTTTTGTCTTGTTACGTTCCAGTGAAGGCGAATTTGCCCTCAAATGTCCAATCTTAGACACAATCAGCCTTGTTTCTGTAGAACTTACTTCTATTTACCCAATAGGAATAGATACAATGTATGTACTAACAGGAATATATAAAACGTTTCCACAAAAGCATTTAATTAAAGAACATCTGTTTAGAGGTTGGCGGGGGTTACCGTTACCGAAGGGTTACAGGAGCATCGATTTTGACACTTTTAGTCACGAAGGGATGACGTCATCAGAATGCCGACCTCCGATAAGGCTCGATTACCAGCCGCTACTCGGGAAAGCGTCTCTTCTCGGGAAGGAATGTAGACCGGACTCGAGAAAGCGGCAGAAATCGAGCCTAACCTGCGGTCAGACAAGTTTTTAGACGCCTCCATTCAATAAGAAGGGTTTTCTATAGTTTTTGCATGAAGCTTGATGGGGGCTGTTTTTTTATTGAAACATTATTGAAGCTTCTTTTTATTCGTGATACCTAATTTAGAACTTTTTGTCGCTTAGGTGAACGCATGCAGTTTTTGACTTCAGCGTAATCCGTGATTCAACGTAGCGTTCAGCGCTGTGGTTGGGCATTGCGATCTGGGAATCAATTTCTGCGATTTAAACCTTTGTTACCTGTGAATTACATTAACCTTGAGTCTTCTTTGGTCCGGTCCACACTACGCCGCAGGAATAAAAAAAAGGAGGTCGGCTGAAAACGCATCAAATGTTTTTCGTCTACATTACGTCGGAGAAATTTAAAAACTCAATTTTTTAAAATGTTTTCTGTCCACACGATAGTTTTCAATTTCCTCCGGTTTGAGGAGCGTTTGCGGAAAGCTCCGTTTTCGTGACGGCCTGGTGTGAACGGTAGATCCAACAACTGTAGAAATAAAGCTGCATTTTCACATTCCTCCGAACGCGGCTGACATAATTTGTTTACCATAACAGTCTAAACTGGTTGAAGAATGTGACAGTTTTAAACCGTGGATTTGTTTTCTCTTTTTTACAATAGAATACTTTATTTAGGCAGGTCACTTTTATGAGCTGTGCAAGCTCCTTCAAAATACGTGCACTTATTCCTGAAATACAAAGGTTTACGTTATTTCCAAAAAGTTATCGCATAAATTTTTGTGTGAACGTGAAAAAATTTTGTTTATTATATGCGACGCATGAAAAGGCTCAATATATTTACGTGATTGAATTTTGCAATGAAGTATGAGACCCTCAATAAGAGTGGGGTTATCGTATGGCACGTAATTGACCTCACAAGGTTTACGAAATATCATTCCGTTCAGTGCGCGGTCCCAGACCAAATGAAGTCTGGGTTCAACTTTTGTATTTAGATCATATGATCTGTGGATCTCCGCCATTTTCTGAAGGAAATTTTAACGGCACATTTATGGAAAACTTAAAACGCCGTTCGCACATTGCGACCGAGAAATAACATGGACTCAACGAACTGTTCCCTCACCAGTCTGCTTTTTCAGTCGCAGCTCTCCTGTTGTTGAGTTTCTGGATCGTGGGCATCCATGCTTCTGGAATTCAATTACGCTATCCCCTGTTGATGTTGTTATGGTGAAGTGTCATTTGAATCACCTTCAAGACTTTACCCTAACAACATCAACAGGGGTAGTGGAATTGAAATTCCAGAAGCATGGATGCCCACGATCAAGAAACACAACAACAGAGCTACAAAAAAGCGGACCGTTGAGGGAACAGCCCACCTGAACAGCGAGGATCGAAACGCACCAATCACAACTATTGAACAACAACCAATCACACGGTGGGGCATCGTGCTTTATAAGGTTTCGCGTAACCAGTCGACCTCATCGCCTGATGAAGACTAGCAGCAATATGATGCAGTCGAAACGTCGCGATTCACATTCTAAGTGACCACACCGTGAGACAAACGACAATACTTTATCATTGTTAATGTTCTAACTGTTTATCTTTTGTGTAAATTTTGAGATTATTCAGTCAGACTCAAAAGAGAAGGCCAAACGATACCTCGTCGCGAAATCAAAAACCTCAAATTCTCGCTTAGCCTGAGTTAGCCTAATCGAGCTTTGAACAACTCCGCTTTTACGTTCCGTTTTTAGGCTTGCTTAATTCTAGATCATTCTATATGCTACTGCGATGTATTATAAAGTGGGCTTTGAAGGGGCCGGATCCGGGCTGCGAGGTGAGCTTCTTCTTCTCTGGCTTGTGAATTTCCAATTTCTTAATCTGGCTTTAATGCTTCATATGCGTGGTTGGCTCAATTCCTTTTCGGAAGAGCAGGTCCTCTATAAACTCATGCGTTGGATTCACGTATCACAATGGATTGCGGTTAAATTTACATTCCAAAAATCGTAATACCACTACTCCTTTACGCCAAGAACGCAGAAGCCTCTAGCGCGAGAACAATGGACTGCTTTATCCTGATAACGATGATCACGGACAAAAGAAGCCAAAATCTCTAGGGTCTTACCTAATTTTTACTATAATACTAGATGTATTGGACCGATCGAAGAAATGTATCCTTATCAACCGGAAGTATCCCACCCCCAGCCCACATTAAAAACTGCTGAAACAAAGCAGCCGGAATCCGCGTGTTCCCTCCTCGCTCTCCTGCTGTTGTATAAGGCCAGGTTCGTCCTTATACAACAGACTGAAAAATCCACGATCGTTTTGCCCAGTAACGCCATAGACGCGACGTCAGCTAGAGAAAATCAGCAAAGTCAACGATCCGATAGGAGTTTAGAAGGAATTCAACGGGAGACGTTGAAGGATTTGGAGAGGTAGAATTCTGAGATATGTCCCGCCGATTGAACGCTAATGAGATTCAAATTCCTTATGGTAAGCATCACAAAGTGTCCTCATTGGTAAAAAATCACCAAAACACACACAATAACCCTGTCAAATATGAAGTACTAATTAAACAATATTTGCGTTCAATCCTGGACATAAGTGTAGATATCATGGATTGATGATCGTCATTGTTATCCACAGTCTTGGACACCGTTTGTTGTGCTACCTGTCTTTTCAGTCGCTAGAGTTAACTTCTGGCAATCGAAAGTACAGTTACTTGTTTTGACTGAGCAGTAAACACAGCAACAAACAAACACCATCACTAGAGCGATAGTTAACACTGACACACAACAAGAAGCGATTATTCTTGTTACTATGGATTTTAATCCCGATTTTACCTTCCATCGTGGCCTGGTTTACTTCATTTTGATCACTCTCAAATCAGATTGATTGCCGTTCTCTGATACGTGATGTTTTGAAAGGCTCTTCTTCTAAACAAAAACATACCTTAATAAGTTATACCAAATCATGAATACCAAAGCAGAGTTTCAAACCGAGTATTAACAGCAGTAGTTTCCCCATCAGTCACGTCACTGTTGAAATTTCGCAGTTTAGAAATCGGAATTCATAGAATAACTGTGAGTTAAAAGAAGAAAAAAGAGAACTGAAAATGTGATAGTTGTTTCAAGTTTAAATGAAAAATTGAACAAAACAGGGTCCTTAACCTGCTTCAAACGACAAAAATTTATTTCCGTGTTATGGATCTTTTATGGCGTTTGTGAACCCCTTTTAGCTTTAGTTTATGTTAGTAAGCTGCCGGATTTGATGTGAAGCGCCTTTTAGGAGCACTTGTGCACGTACGCACTTGTACCATTGCTGTGCGGAAGTAAACACAGCAAACTAGACAAACTTCTGTCATGTTCGCCATAGAAGGATATTTGACCCTCCCCCACTCCCCCGCCGTCACCCTAAATCCATTCTGGCCAGTTAGCGTATAGTACCTCTTGCGGGTTCTTGTTATTGTCCCGGTAACCTTGGTGATTCTTTTCCATGGAATGATATTTGACCTTACCCCCATCTCTCCCCCCCCCTCACCCTAAACCCGTTACCTTATAGTAGTACTCCCGGAAATTTTTGTTATTGCCCCGGTAAAGGCTGGTTTCCATATGATCGCAGACGATCGCGGATCGCGGATCGCGGATCGCAGGTCGCAAAAAGTTCTGCGATCGCCTGCGATCATATGGAAACACACTTCTGCGATCGTGATCGCAAACGATCGCTGACGATCGCAGAAGATAGAATCTATCTTCTGCGATCGTCTGCGATCGTTTGCGATCGTCTGCGATCAATTGCGATTGTGCGATCATATGGAAATCAAAGTTCTGCGATCTGCGATCGAAACGTACCCCATAATATTTTGAAATCCGACCCATGATTCAACGCGTCTTAGCAACAAAGCCCGAATATTCGTTTGAAGCAGCATGGCTGGCGTTGAACAAGGTAACGTTAATAACGAGGAATTTATGGGGGAAGCTGCGCGCTATGAGTGCGTTTACCACTGTAACAGTAAAGATTTTAAAGACAAAAACAGAAAGGCTGACTGCTGGGAAATAATCGGAGAGAAATTGAATTATCAGCGGCGGAAGCGGAGGTCAAATTCCGCAACATAAGAACTGCGTATGGTCGTTGAAAAAGTACTCTCTGTCATAAACACAAAGTTCTCTGACCAAAGTGTGGAAGGCCCCAAGTTCTTGTCTCTTCAAGAATATTTTGCGAACCTGAAACCGATGTTTTCGACGGTTAAGTTTTGAAGCTGACGGTAAAGTCGCTTAAGGACTAAAAGAAGAAATAAATTTGCTTGCAGCAAAATTTCATCCTCGACGCCTGCCATGTTGTTTTTAATGCGATTTTCCAGTCAGCACAAAGCGCCTGTAATTTTGACCCTTCTGCTGACTAAAATGTAGCCAAAAGTCGGTTCTGCGATCGTTCACGATTGCTCGCGATTATATGGAAACAACTCTTTTTGCGATCGTCTGCGATCTGCGATTTGCGATCCGCGATCGCCTGCGATCGTCTGCGATCATATGGAAATATGGAAACCATCCTTAACCTTGGTTGAGGGGGGGTCTCAGTTTTCTCATTCCAGAGCGGGGAGGGGGAGAGAAGTGCGGGAGAAATTCTCGGTTCTTTTGGACCTTAAGGCTCGGATAAAAGGTACAACATTGCGCACAATATTGCGTGCAATGGCTAAATGCATCGTGTAACCACCACTGAAATTGTTATGCGCAATATGGCAGTAGTAGCCATGGTAGCCGTCCTACTTCTGCAATCTGCGTGAAACAAATTTCTTCGTGTATCCACCATCTGTGACAAAGTATCTTAAGTTGTAGACTTTTCACGTCCTGTCTTTGCTTCCAAAGAGCCGCAAGCATTTATATTTCGACCTTCCAAAACATGGCCAGGAATTCCCAACTCGAAACCCCAAGCTACCTGACTATAATGCTACTAGTAGTGTTCGTATTTTTCTAAAATTATGCTGATGGTTAATGACAAAAAAAATGAAGTAAACAGGACCATTTTTTTACTCAACTAGTCTAAACACAGAAAGGTGATTAACAACCGGGACAAAAACAGTAGAACTACAAATTATATCTAAACTGACAACCCCTTTCATGCATTACATACGGTATAAAAGATAGTTTATCTCAAAAACTTTCAAGTGCTTTTAGCTAGCAGAATCGAAGCATGCTCTTATTTCAAAGATTTTATCATATGGCGGCTTTCCTCAACATTCTCTGCGAATGTTTAAAATTTTACATTCTTAAAATTGTTCATAGATTATACGTGAACAATACTATCTCGACTCTCTCGAGTGTAAAGTAAATCTCAATCGAAACCTAAAAATTGAGCATTGAACAGGGCTTCTTGTCCGATAGCGACACTTAAGAACTCCACCCCGGCCGCGTCTAGACAGTAACTAAAAACAAAATTCTGATAAGTGAATAAAGATGGTGAATTTTGTGCTCGGAAATAAATGTGAAAGATGAGTTAATCTACATGACACGAGCATGGGACAAAGAAAAACTCTGAGACCCCAACAGGAATCGAACCCATGACCTCCTGAACACTGGGAGGGCGCCCTATCCACTTAGCTACGAGAACTCATGGAGAGCAAGGAAATTTTAAGTTTATTTTGAGTTTATATCTGACAGGCCTCCTACACACCGCTAGGATTAGCACTGTAGAAGTCATCATGAGTAGTGACAAGTGGTGAATAAAGATGGTGAATTTTGTGCTCGGAGATAAATGAAAATTCTGTGCGCAAATAGGTGCTGCCTATTTCTCAGTCGAGTAGATACAGAAATATTGTTTTTATTCTTAGCACTAATTAAGATATATATATATATTCAATTAGCAATGCTCAAACTAGCTGGAGCTCTATAGGCATTACGATTTCTGGTCATTTGTATTTGTAGCTGTTTTAAATCCTGCTGATAGAATGTTTTAGTTCCTACAATGCACTAAGCAATTATTAATTGAACAAACTTGAGAATAATCCCACTGACTTCGTCTTCTGTGACATTTCACTAATCAAGGGATGCCCTGTTGCCACGACAACTATTGCCGTCACGACAGCTTCTCACTTGTGGCTGAGAGGTGACATTAAGTATTTAAACATATGCCACCCACTATGGCCAATCATGGTTGAGGAATAGCCACGCCTACCACTGGGGAGTGACTCCTTGGAAAGTTGTCCGCCCTTGACTCTGTACAACTCACCACTCGCCATGAACAAAAGATGTCTATTATCACTCCAGCGCGGTTCACCACCTATGAACGTGGACGATCCCAACCAGGTATCATTTCTATCTACGGGTGGTTTCCGCTTATGAAACTTGCCGTTTTCGACGCCATATAAGATTCCCTTTGGGTCGAAGAAGAGGAAATTGAAGTCGGACCACCCTGAGGCTCCAACCAGCGTGGCAGATCCAAGCCAGTGATCTTGATCGTTGGACGGGGGCTCTCGCTTGTAAAGCCTGTCATCACGAACACCATACAGTACTCCCTCCGGATCAAAGAACAGAAACTTAAAGGACTCCCATCCACCCTTGCCTATAAGAGTGGCTTGAGCGATCCACTCCTCAGATGATGTACGCTTGGGGGGTGGTGCCTTGTAGAACTTGTCATTCACCACACCAAATAAGGTACCGTCTGGGTGGAAAAAAAGATGGCGGAAGTTGGCCCAGCCTGTTGTTCCAATTCGTGAGGCTGAGGTCAGCCAGCTTGCATTAGCACTTTCGGGCGGAATTCCCTCATAAAATTCACCTCCGTACGTGACTGCATAAAGATATTGACTTGACATGGTGCTAAAACAAAACAAAATCCAATTTGAAAGAAAATAACTTGTGTAAAGAAGTAGCCTCGAGCACTAATTTCCTCCTGCGCTCAAGAGAAGAGAGAAATCTAGAGTTGGTCCAAAAAATTCCACACTGATGACATCACTCTATAGAAATCCATTTAGTGCCTCTGTTTGGCAGTTGCTCGGTATGAAACTTTCCCGCCCCATGTTATAACCGACCAATCAGAGACAATTCACCGATCTCTCCGTGCACGTCGCCTGAATGGAACTTTTCGGATAGAGTTTAGATCTCCTATCTTATAGAAGGCAATTGCGGTCAAAAATATTCGGGATTATCGTTATAATTCATTAAATAAGCCGCGGAATTTGGCAATGGAGTAATGGAATAGTTGTAATAAGTAGGTCGACTTGGACATCAAAAGCTTTCCCTTTTCTAAATAAAAAGAAAATCTACTTAAGGTAATTCCCCTGAAATAAAACTGGCAATAGATTTTCGTTCAAACTTTGCCCACTGAATATTTATCATATGAGAACTTCAATTTTGAAATAAAAAAGGGGGGTGCCCATACTCATTAAGGAGCACTCGGGCATTGCAAATGACCCATTTTGGCATTATTTAATATTTTTTACAAGAACGCATTCCCAGTAATTATTGTAAATTTTTGTGACCGAGACTCATGAGAACACGAATTAAATTGGAGTCAATGCATTGTATCGGACACAAGTAAACCTTTTAAGTTTGATTTAGACAGAAAGCTGAATTCTTGATTAAAATTTCAACCAAATTTCTTGACATGGTTACCATACGGCAAAATAGCAAAGACCACAGTTTACCTGCTATTTTCGTTATTTATTCAATTTTCAGCAATAGGAATCAGATCAGTCTTTCCTCAAGCAAAGTTTATGATAAGTTGATTACAATGACTGAAAAAAAAGTTGGGGTGCCCGTGCTCGTTGGTGAGCTATAACCATTTTCCAACTGACAGCGCTCAATATCAAGGCAAATCCGCCATGTTTTCAATATGCGCGTGCACGCGGGCGCGCTAAATAACGCCATAAATTATGCGCAGAAAGGATGCGCAGTGCAATTGTGAGGAATAACCTTAACTGAAGATAAGTGGCCCAGACAGTACACCGGTATTTTTATATCAAGTGGCAATGAGAGAATGAGATATATGTCTTGCACACTGAGACCACAAGAAACAATGACTTTCACGGCACGCAGGCACAAACCTTGACTGCTCAATCCGGAATCCGGTAGTACACAAACTGCGATGAAACCATCTCGGCTTCCTTTCGATGAAGCCAAATTCAGTTCAGCAGTTCAGATTTATTCAGCGTACTTTAATAAGCTCCAAGATTCGGTCAATTTGTATGAAATTTAGGCACCAAACAGATGAGTTTGGACCAAGCTACATATTCGAAGTATAAAGCCATAGTCCCACCTGTATCAGGCTTGATCGGATCGACAAACAACACTCAAAGTTGGCCAACTTTTGCCTGTTATACTTTTATGGTCATGTGAATATCTGATAAGCTTCAAATTAGACTATCGTATTGGGGTATACCCAATATTTACAACAAACGAGGTATTTTTGAACGATTTTCTTTTTGTCATTTTAGCATTCCTCAATTTAACCCGTTACATCCTATAACCGAGAGCCCCTCTCAGGTGGGCGGGGGGGGGGGGGGGGTGAGGTACGTGTTACATTGATCCCTTAATCATTTGGCTTGACCCCCTGTTCTCCATTAATTAAGCCACTTGTTGCTTAAAATGTTTTAAGCTCGTGTTTCCTTGATCCCGCTGTTCCCTTGATACTCCAAGTTTTTGCCATTGATCCCTACATTGGTTTTCTTCTTTTACCCTTTATTCATAAAAAAGTCGCTTTTGAACCGCTTCTTTCTTCTCCTTGAAATCCACTCATGCTCTAATTAACCTGCGATCAGGCGTCCCTTATATTTTTAAGGGACGCCTGATCGCAGGTTACTCATGCTCCGATGCTGCACTTCTGTCATCCAAACGGTCTCGGACATCTATTACCTTCTTCGAGCTCTAAGAAATCGTGATGCTGGGTACTTTTATAGCAAACCGTCATCATCATATCATACCTTTATTTAAACACGATAGGGTTTAAAGCTTAGTGTGAAAATAATTACAATATGAGACTATATTAACATTAATGTTGGCATCGACATATCTCAGCATCATCCGATAGGGTGAAAGCTTAGAGCTTGTGGGGTCGTGTGAAAATAATTACAATATATATATCTTATTAGACGTTTTGTTGTGTAGTATCGCTGAGTATTTTTACAAGTTGTGCAGTATTTTGGCGAGCCCGTAGGGCGAGTCAAAATACAAACAACGAGTAAAAATTCTCAGCGATACTACACGACAAAACGTCTTATAAGAGATTTCAGTATTATCCAACACGCCAAATTGGTATGCTCTTGCGAGCGAATTTCGTGGATATTTATTTACAGGGAATGCGTGATAGAAGTGTGCGAAGCGGAACGGAATTGGCGCGGGAAATCCAGCTAACTTGATTGGTCAACGGCATGAAACCTGTCTAACCGGTCCTCTAGAGTACAAATACCGCGTGATATGTGTACTCGTCTTAAGCGTTATTTCTACTCTGCGAAGTGTAGTTGGATAAAAAGAGACTCTATTAACATTAATGTTGATATCGACATATCTCAGCATCCTGCGTGATCATGAACAGCACTGGAAAAAATGTAGTTTCGACGGCGATAAAAGACTTTTAATACTACACTTGGTGGTAAAACTTGGATTTAAACGGTCTAGGAGGTCAGTTGTTGTTACACAGAATCTTTCTTGCTTCGTCCGTTACCAAGCATGTGGTACCAACAAGCTTACTTCCAGATACACTAACATGTAGTCCAAGTTCAAAAACTCCATCTCTCCAAAAGCCTTCTAGTCTTCTTCGTAGCCGTTATTAGGGGAGAAGCGTTGCGTGACGACCCTAATAACGGCTGCGTGCAAAGGAGACTATAGGCCGTCCTGCCCACTGTAAAAAAGTGCTCCATGATGTGAAGTATATATGAAATAATTCACCGCATTTGAACTGCGGTTGTAGATAAAAGTGAAGAATGATCATCGCAGTTAATTTTCTAATTTAAGCAATTGGAAAGAAGAAGCCTGAAAAAATCAGGGCTTCAACGAGATTCGAGCCCGTGAACTCCGCGATACCGGTGCGATGCTCTATCAACTGAGCATGTATGTGATTGGTGGCACAACTGTGATTATTTCGATCAAGCACTGTCATGATTAGGATGTAACATTTTCGACATCGTTTTTCCACCCACGACCCACCCAGTTAGCTAATACTGACCTTATATTTTATTGTAGGGCTCGGGAAAGTTAATCAAAATCATAGTTGTAAAGTAGGTTTTAGTGTTCCCTGATCCCAATAATCTAATCAGGATTTCCCTCGTTCCCTGAAAATAATTTGACCCCGTATCCGCTGGTCCTTAAATATTCCCGTGTTCCCTAAAACCCTCGGGAGGGGCTCAGGCCATTTACAACAGATTGGGCAGAGAACTGGGTGAGTTTCAAATTTTAACCACTCGATAAATTGACACCACCACATGAAAGATCACGTTGAGAGAAGTCATTTGACCAAGTTTGAAGCTTTACGGTAAACAGAAACCAAGGAGTATACCTTAGAACATAGTTCAAACTCCATACAAACGTCTAATGTTGAAAAAAAAGACCAGATGTCTATTTTTGGCTGATCAGATCCTAGAGATCCTATGTAAACAGGCAGCATTTTCGTTTACGGTCCTTGAGGGTCCACAATACGGTTTTCAGATCCCGCTTTCCCGCCCATTTTTTCCTGTTAATCCCGTCATCCCGCCCTTTTATACTTGCGAATCCCGATCCCGCCCACTTTTCAAAGACGTTTTTGTGTTAGTTATTAATTTGCTAAATAACAATATTAACGCAGAAACTTTACAAAAATGAACATTACAGAAACGATCATGAAAGGCCTTGCTGTATGCAATGGGTAGCAGATAACTGCAGATAAGTAACCAGAAATGATTGTTACTTTTCTTCTTTAAACGTTTTACTATTTTGTTTTGTTTTGTTTTTTTCACGTATCAGTGAATGAAAGAGATTGTTCACTCCCATATTCCTAGTCCCGTCGTTTTGGAAGACAATCAGCTGAGTATTTTAAGATGCGTGCTATTTCGTGCGTCTGACATTCGGATGTCCCTAACGCTGTTCTGTTGTATCATGTGTTTTCTTTAGATAGGAAGATTTGGCCGATATTATCGCCATCCTTCGAGCTGAATAAACTTGCATCGTCAAATTGCCGAAAAAAATCTAAAAAATGTTAACTGAGTATTTTAGCTGAACATTAGCCTGCTATTGAACTGAACAGCTCGACCAAATGTAGACACTCTCCCTAGAAGGAAGTTCGCTTCCCTATCTAAAGTGGAAACGCTTTGTGATTCGTCCTGCTCGTCGATTTCCTCCTTCTCTGCACTGCTACATGTCTCATACCCGTCAGTCTTTATCTTCAGAACGATGGACATCTCCTGTAAGATCAACACTTTCTCTAGGCACAATTTCTCTCTGATAAAGAAAATTGGGCAAAGTTCCTGCTCTATCCATTGTCGTTTCTTGTCTAACAGATCCCGGTTCGTTCAGTAAATTACTCTCACCGCTATCCGGTGTGGCCACAACAAGCCTCTTAGCAATCGTATAAAGGTCGAAAGACTAGAAAAACTAAAAGAGATCGGGACTGAGGACACTGAGGTCAAGAATACAGACGCAAATGTCGGAAATGGACAAATGTCATTTATGTCAGAGACAAAAGATCACAGTAGGACTCAAAGACCTCTTACGGTCTGATACTAAACTTAGAGTAAGTGATAATGGATACATTTGACAGGACCTGACAGGGTACAGAGCCGTTGCTATTCAGTACTTGAAACCTGACACAGCTATACGCACAAAAGGTTCATTGCATTTCCACCAGCTTGCGGTTTTTGCGCTCGCATGAAGCCACGTTGGAATTGAAATCCCGTATCCCGCTCCGTTTCCCTTGCCAATCTCGCATCCCAACCCCCCAAAAATACGAATTCCCGCTCCCACTCGCAACTGAAATTCCCGCTTCCCGCCCCTGTTTTCGGCTCAAATTCCCAATATCTCCGGGAAAAATAGCCAAATCCCGCATCCCGCCAAACCTATTGGGAACCCTCGTCCTTTGCATCACTGTGTTTCTAATTTTGAGACATCGTCCCTGAAAAGCATTAAAAACTATTCAAAATGTTTTATCAGTATTGTGACAACCGTAAAATTTCGTCATTCACCTACTATATGAAAGAAGCTAAGATGAAAATCACGTATGTTTGCCCGTTTTTAAAAGTATCACAGAAATCATAATTTTAAGAGTCTATAGCGATGTTTCACGTTACGTCACCTATTGTCATTAATGTGCCAACCAGAGGTTTACTGGCAGTTGAAACAACGCATGCTATTGTTCAGTGGCTGGCAAATTTAAAAATCAAAAGAAATATGACGTCAATGTTTGTAAACAAGAAACATCGCTACATGCACCAGCTTGCCATGATTAGTGACGTTAAAATGTTGCTGCTTACCGGTAAAATTGGGAAAGCATATGAAGGACGTAACTCCTTCTGTTTACATGGTCGACGAAATTTCCGCCTTCTCAAACCTGGAGCACAGCCAAAACTAGCGCATGCTTTTTGCGTTTTTCCGCTCTCAATGCAATGCGGTCCAGATCTGCAGAGAGCTCGCGCGTGACCTGGAGGAAATGTCGCGTCCTCTTGCGTTACATAACGCTTTCATTCATTTACAATCATCTGTATGATATCAGCCCCTGGATATCGGCCTTACTGCAGATTATGAAATTTCAAGCGAGCAAAGGCACTCTTCTCTCTTACTCTACAATGGCAAAGATGTATCTCACAAAAACGAAATATCTTACGTCAATCCACGACCGTGCTCCACGCGGTCGTGGCCAAGATAGTATACTAGCACATTCTCCTACTCTGACCCCGTGGGGTGGGCTGACTATATATTTTACCGAGAAGTTTTTTTTATTACTGGAACGTACTGTAATATGGTAAAAGTCAATGGAAGGGAAAACCTATTCTAGCTGCCTTTTTCTAAGCAGTGGCGATGGCGTCTCTCTCCAGGCATTATAATGGTCACAAGCCCTAATTTGCATATTTTCGTTGCGTGATGAATGGCGTGCGTGCTCAGCCTCACACTTCAAAATAAAAGATTGGAAATTGAGGGACGCTTTAGAAATACACATCCTATGGAAAAGAAAAGGCGGAATTTACCCTTTGAACAAGGGGCCGAAAATCTCATTTCATGTTTAGTCCAGTTGAAAGTTTGGTTGTGTCGAATATTTCACAATAAATCCCGCTGTCTTTGACATGGATAAGCGAGCGAGCATGCAAATACACACGAAATTCACTCGCTGACAAAAAACGAATTTTGTCAACTGAGAAAAGAACGCGTTCTTAAAATTTATTAACTTACTTTAAAATACTTCTTACTTTCGATGTAGTACTGACCTGAGAAATATTCCGCAGCGAACACTTTCTGTGCCAAGAGCCTTTAATTGGATTGTGATGCTCTGCTGCCCTTATATTTTGTTTGATTGTTTGGTAGTATTCCGGCGGACGTTTATTGGTGCATGTGATTTGTCATGACTAGGAGAGAGGTCAGCCAGCCCGTGAACACATGGGAGGGGTACACATCAGTTTTATCATATTTTGTCTCCAAGCCACAACAAATAACAACACAGCATCGCTGAACCAAACAAGTTTATTTTGGGACGGCCTGGCGAGAGCCAACCCGAACACTGTATAACACAAACAATTTACAATTTACATGACTTAAGGCCTAGAAAAGCAAGCAAGGATAAAGCGATCTCCACACTTACAAGTCATTTGCTAGAGCCAATAGGGCTGGTGAGCTACAACACTCTTATTACTGAATAAACAAAATATTTGGCCTATTTCTCCGGATAAGCACTCAGCAGTCTTGATACCAGTTAGGTTGGAGGACATCAGCTCTTGGACCATGCAGCTCCGACATTGCATTCGAATATAAGATAAAATTGCCATCTTGGTCTACTTCCCCAAAGAGGTACTCATTACAAGCTTTTTGCCAGTCAGGCTGCCAGTTAGAGTTAGGCTGGGTAACATCAACTCCGACATAACATCAAACTATAATATAAACAGGCCATCTTGGCCTACATCCCCATATCAGCTCTCAAGCTTTGTGCCAGTTACACTGCCAGTTACACTGCCAGTTAGGCTGGGGAACATCAA
>JAHPZR010041041.1:20000-22500 GCA_019787425.1 Platygyra sinensis | reverse complement strand
ATCCACTTCTGGCTATGGCCCGGACTGTCAGATTGTCACCTGAATATTGTAGGTTGTTTGCTTACAAAAAGGCTTACAAAGGGGGGGTCACGGGCACCCCAGGACCCCCCCCCCCCCTGCCTACGCCCTTGCTGCCAGTTAGGCTGGGAAACATCAACTCAGACATAACATCAACGTGATCAAACTATGATATAAACAGGCCATCTTGGCCTACATCACCATATCAGCTCTCAAGCTTTGTGCCAGTTACACTGCCAGTTAGGCTGGGGATCATTAACTCCTACGTAAAATGTAAATAAATTACAATATAATCCTAAAATACAAAAAAGACGAAAACGAACAAAAACCTAGTAGAGCTGAGCAACTGCTAACAAAGCAAATGCGGTTTGAACGGAGGCCAGAAAAAAACTTGCCACAAAAAGCCCTGTGACGAAAAAATGTGCAGGAAATCTGGGTAGGAACCAAGGCTCAAGCTCCAAGCGATTTGAAGCCCATCCTACGAAGGCTTTACTATCAAAGTGGCTATGAGCCTCTCAACTTGGAAAATGGATCGTTTCTAAACAGTGACAATTTTAATGCCACCGACTTCAGGTTTTAATCCGAAGGTTAAGTTAAAGTTAAAGCCCACTGGCACTGTTAATGAATAGTGCAAAGCACAGCAGTAACAGAGTACACGAGGAGATGTAACACTGATGAAAACATTCACATTCACAAAGTTATCGGTCAGTACCACGAGACCGACTGAGTTATCTTCGTCCGAGGGACCGAGCCAATTATAAGGAAAGTGCCGCTTGTCTGATCGCCGAAGCAAGAAATAGTTCTCATTTTCATATTCCTTCAATTTGTTGTTCTCTACTTTTCTAGCCATGCAGTATCAGGTATTTTTTTTCTTTTTTTTAATACCTTTTCTCATCTTAGAAATTAATAAAATGCGCTTAGCGCAGAGTCGCCATACCACAAGGCCGTAACATGTGTCGTCCGCTCAGTAAAGTTAAGCCCTGTTCCGCGGGGTTAGTCAGTACTTGGGTGGGTGACCAAATACGAATACCCCGTGTTGTAATAATTTCATTTTTTCTCTTTTTCCCCCTTCCTATTCCAAGGCGATATTAAGGACTGCAGAACTGCCATCCTTGTGTAATTTCGTTTCTTCTATTTATCAACGTTTGTCGTATAAGCCGTTCATGGTCGGTTGCACCGTGTCTAGTTAGTTATTCTTTGAATTCTGACCTAAGTACTCAATATCTTATCGCAGAAATGCTCTACATTGAGTAAATTCTCGCACGAACGTTGTTTTATTAATAGAAGCTACCTGTAATTATAGAAGTCTCTCATTTCCCGAAAGTGCCCGCTCATACAGGTTTAACCATACTCGATTGCCTCAAAAGAAATAAGAAGACATAATTCACATTATTATTTGTCACAAAATATACGAGCTGTAGGAATTTCGAATGATTCAAGCCGTGATTAAATGTTTTGAAAGATCGACAGTCGAGGGAATTGAGGAGAATTCGAACGACACACATAAAATGGATAAATTCGGCCATGGCGAAATGACGAACAAAACGTTGATAAATAGAAGAAACGAAATTACACAAGGATGGCAGTTCTGCAGTCCTTAATATCGCCTTGGAATAGGAAGGGGGAAAAAGAGAAAAAATGAAATTATTACAACACGGGGTATTCGTATTTGGTCACCCACCCAAGTACTGACTAACCCCGCGGAACAGGGCTTAACTTTACTGAGCGGACGACACATGTTACGGCCTTGTGGTATGGCGACTCTGCGCTAAGCGCATTTTATTAATTTCTAAGATGAGAAAAGGTATTAAAAAAAAGAAAAAAAATACCTGATACTGCATGGCTAGAAAAGTAGAGAACAACAAATTGAAGGAATATGAAAATGAGAACTATTTCTTGCTTCGGCGATCAGACAAGCGGCACTTTCCTTATAATTGGCTCGGTCCCTCGGACGAAGATAACTCAGTCGGTCTCGTGGTACTGACCGATAACTTTGTGAATGTGAATGTTTTCATCAGTGTTACATCTCCTCGTGTACTCTGTTACTGCTGTGCTTTGCACTATTCATTAACAGTGCCAGTGGGCTTTAACTTTAACTTAACCTTCGGATTAAAACCTGAAGTCGGTGGCATTAAAATTGTCACTGTTTAGAAACGATCCATTTTCCAAGTTGAGAGGCTCATAGCCACTTTGATAGTAAAGCCTTCGTAGGATGGGCTTCAAATCGCTTGGAGCTTGAGCCTTGGTTCCTACCCAGATTTCCTGCACATTTTTTCGTCACAGGGCTTTTTGTGGCAAGTTTTTTTCTGGCCTCCGTTCAAACCGCATTTGCTTTGTTAGCAGTTGCTCAGCTCTACTAGGTTTTTGTTCGTTTTCGTCTTTTTTGTATTTTAGGATTATATTGTAATTTATTTACATTTTACGTAGGAGTTAATGATCCCCAGCCTAACTGGCAGTGTAACTGGCACAAAGCTTGAGAGCT
>JAHPZR010041041.1:0-15000 GCA_019787425.1 Platygyra sinensis | reverse complement strand
TATTGCCATTTCTCAAGACGTCACCATATATCCATTTCTGGCTATGGCCCGGACTGTCTGATGAGTACCCTCTGTATGAGTCAGTGTGACCCCCCCCTTTAAAAAATCCTGGCTACGCCCATGACTGGCAGTGTAACTGGCACAAAGCTTGGGAGCTGATATGGTGATGTAGGCCAAGATGGCCTGTTTATATCATAGTTTGATCATGTTGATGTAATGTCTGAGTTGATGTTCCCCAGCCTAACTGGCAGTGTAACTGGCAGTGTAACTGGCACAAAGCTTGAGAGCTGATATGGGGATGTAGGCCAAGATGGCCTGTTTATATTATAGTTTGATGTTATGTCGGAGTTGATGTTACCCAGCCTAACTCTAACTGGCAGCCTGACTGGCAAAAAGCTTGTAATGAGTACCTCTTTGGGGAAGTAGACCAAGATGGCAATTTTATCTTATATTCGAATGCAATGTCGGAGCTGCATGGTCCAAGAGCTGATGTCCTCCAACCTAACTGGTATCAAGACTGCTGAGTGCTTATCCGGAGAAATAGGCCAAATATTTTGTTTATTCAGTAATAAGAGTGTTGTAGCTCACCAGCCCTATTGGCTCTAGCAAATGACTTGTAAGTGTGGAGATCGCTTTATCCTTGCTTGCTTTTCTAGGCCTTAAGTCATGTAAATTGTAAATTGTTTGTGTTATACAGTGTTCGGGTTGGCTCTCGCCAGGCCGTCCCAAAATAAACTTGTTTGGTTCAGCGATGCTGTGTTGTTATTTGTTGTGGCTTGGAGACAAAATATGATAAAACTGATGTGTACCCCTCCCATGTGTTCACGGGCTGGCTGACCTCTCTCCTAGTCATGACAAATCACATGCACCAATAAACGTCCGCCGGAATACTACCAAACAATCAAACAAAATATAAGGGCAGCAGAGCATCACAATCCAATTAAAGGCTCTTGGCACAGAAAGTGTTCGCTGCGGAATATTTCTCAGGTCAGTACTACATCGAAAGTAAGAAGTATTTTAAAGTAAGTTAATAAATTTTAAGAACGCGTTCTTTTCTCAGTTGACAAAATTCGTTTTTTGTCAGCGAGTGAATTTCGTGTGTATTTGCATGCTCGCTCGCTTATCCATGTCAAAGACAGCGGGATTTATTGTGAAATATTCGACACAACCAAACTTTCAACTGGACTAAACATGAAATGAGATTTTCGGCCCCTTGTTCAAAGGGTAAATTCCGCCTTTTCTTTTCCATAGGATGTGTATTTCTAAAGCGTCCCTCAATTTCCAATCTTTTATTTTGAAGTGTGAGGCTGAGCACGCACGCCATTCATCACGCAACGAAAATATGCAAATTAGGGCTTGTGACCATTATAATGCCTGGAGAGAGACGCCATCGCCACTGCTTAGAAAAAGGCAGCTAGAATAGGTTTTCCCTTCCATTGACTTTTACCATATTACAGTACGTTCCAGTAATAAAAAAAACTTCTCGGTAAAATATATAGTCAGCCCACCCCACGGGGTCAGAGTAGGAGAATGTGCTAGTATACTATCTTGGCCACGACCGCGTGGAGCACGGTCGTGGATTGACGTAAGATATTTCGTTTTTGTGAGATACATCTTTGCCATTGTAGAGTAAGAGAGAAGAGTGCCTTTGCTCGCTTGAAATTTCATAATCTGCAGTAAGGCCGATATCCAGGGGCTGATATCATACAGATGATTGTAAATGAATGAAAGCGTTATGTAACGCAAGAGGACGCGACATTTCCTCCAGGTCACGCGCGAGCTCTCTGCAGATCTGGACCGCATTGCATTGAGAGCGGAAAAACGCAAAAAGCATGCGCTAGTTTTGGCTGTGCTCCAGGTTTGAGAAGGCGGAAATTTCGTCGACCATGTAAACAGAAGGAGTTACGTCCTTCATATGCTTTCCCAATTTTACCGGTAAGCAGCAACATTTTAACGTCACTAATCATGGCAAGCTGGTGCATGTAGCGATGTTTCTTGTTTACAAACATTGACGTCATATTTCTTTTGATTTTTAAATTTGCCAGCCACTGAACAATAGCATGCGTTGTTTCAACTGCCAGTAAACCTCTGGTTGGCACATTAATGACAATAGGTGACGTAACGTGAAACATCGCTATAGACTCTTAAAATTATGATTTCTGTGATACTTTTAAAAACGGGCAAACATACGTGATTTTCATCTTAGCTTCTTTCATATAGTAGGTGAATGACGAAATTTTACGGTTGTCACAATACTGATAAAACATTTTGAATAGTTTTTAATGCTTTTCAGGGACGATGTCTCAAAATTAGAAACACAGTGATGCAAAGGACGAGGGTTCCCAATAGGTTTGGCGGGATGCGGGATTTGGCTATTTTTCCCGGAGATATTGGGAATTTGAGCCGAAAACAGGGGCGGGAAGCGGGAATTTCAGTTGCGAGTGGGAGCGGGAATTCGTATTTTTGGGGGGTTGGGATGCGAGATTGGCAAGGGAAACGGAGCGGGATACGGGATTTCAATTCCAACGTGGCTTCATGCGAGCGCAAAAACCGCAAGCTGGTGGAAATGCAATGAACCTTTTGTGCGTATAGCTGTGTCAGGTTTCAAGTACTGAATAGCAACGGCTCTGTACCCTGTCAGGTCCTGTCAAATGTATCCATTATCACTTACTCTAAGTTTAGTATCAGACCGTAAGAGGTCTTTGAGTCCTACTGTGATCTTTTGTCTCTGACATAAATGACATTTGTCCATTTCCGACATTTGCGTCTGTATTCTTGACCTCAGTGTCCTCAGTCCCGATCTCTTTTAGTTTTTCTAGTCTTTCGACCTTTATACGATTGCTAAGAGGCTTGTTGTGGCCACACCGGATAGCGGTGAGAGTAATTTACTGAACGAACCGGGATCTGTTAGACAAGAAACGACAATGGATAGAGCAGGAACTTTGCCCAATTTTCTTTATCAGAGAGAAATTGTGCCTAGAGAAAGTGTTGATCTTACAGGAGATGTCCATCGTTCTGAAGATAAAGACTGACGGGTATGAGACATGTAGCAGTGCAGAGAAGGAGGAAATCGACGAGCAGGACGAATCACAAAGCGTTTCCACTTTAGATAGGGAAGCGAACTTCCTTCTAGGGAGAGTGTCTACATTTGGTCGAGCTGTTCAGTTCAATAGCAGGCTAATGTTCAGCTAAAATACTCAGTTAACATTTTTTAGATTTTTTTCGGCAATTTGACGATGCAAGTTTATTCAGCTCGAAGGATGGCGATAATATCGGCCAAATCTTCCTATCTAAAGAAAACACATGATACAACAGAACAGCGTTAGGGACATCCGAATGTCAGACGCACGAAATAGCACGCATCTTAAAATACTCAGCTGATTGTCTTCCAAAACGACGGGACTAGGAATATGGGAGTGAACAATCTCTTTCATTCACTGATACGTGAAAAAAACAAAACAAAACAAAATAGTAAAACGTTTAAAGAAGAAAAGTAACAATCATTTCTGGTTACTTATCTGCAGTTATCTGCTACCCATTGCATACAGCAAGGCCTTTCATGATCGTTTCTGTAATGTTCATTTTTGTAAAGTTTCTGCGTTAATATTGTTATTTAGCAAATTAATAACTAACACAAAAACGTCTTTGAAAAGTGGGCGGGATCGGGATTCGCAAGTATAAAAGGGCGGGATGACGGGATTAACAGGAAAAAATGGGCGGGAAAGCGGGATCTGAAAACCGTATTGTGGACCCTCAAGGACCGTAAACGAAAATGCTGCCTGTTTACATAGGATCTCTAGGATCTGATCAGCCAAAAATAGACATCTGGTCTTTTTTTTCAACATTAGACGTTTGTATGGAGTTTGAACTATGTTCTAAGGTATACTCCTTGGTTTCTGTTTACCGTAAAGCTTCAAACTTGGTCAAATGACTTCTCTCAACGTGATCTTTCATGTGGTGGTGTCAATTTATCGAGTGGTTAAAATTTGAAACTCACCCAGTTCTCTGCCCAATCTGTTGTAAATGGCCTGAGCCCCTCCCGAGGGTTTTAGGGAACACGGGAATATTTAAGGACCAGCGGATACGGGGTCAAATTATTTTCAGGGAACGAGGGAAATCCTGATTAGATTATTGGGATCAGGGAACACTAAAACCTACTTTACAACTATGATTTTGATTAACTTTCCCGAGCCCTACAATAAAATATAAGGTCAGTATTAGCTAACTGGGTGGGTCGTGGGTGGAAAAACGATGTCGAAAATGTTACATCCTAATCATGACAGTGCTTGATCGAAATAATCACAGTTGTGCCACCAATCACATACATGCTCAGTTGATAGAGCATCGCACCGGTATCGCGGAGTTCACGGGCTCGAATCTCGTTGAAGCCCTGATTTTTTCAGGCTTCTTCTTTCCAATTGCTTAAATTAGAAAATTAACTGCGATGATCATTCTTCACTTTTATCTACAACCGCAGTTCAAATGCGGTGAATTATTTCATATATACTTCACATCATGGAGCACTTTTTTACAGTGGGCAGGACGGCCTATAGTCTCCTTTGCACGCAGCCGTTATTAGGGTCGTCACGCAACGCTTCTCCCCTAATAACGGCTACGAAGAAGACTAGAAGGCTTTTGGAGAGATGGAGTTTTTGAACTTGGACTACATGTTAGTGTATCTGGAAGTAAGCTTGTTGGTACCACATGCTTGGTAACGGACGAAGCAAGAAAGATTCTGTGTAACAACAACTGACCTCCTAGACCGTTTAAATCCAAGTTTTACCACCAAGTGTAGTATTAAAAGTCTTTTATCGCCGTCGAAACTACATTTTTTCCAGTGCTGTTCATGATCACGCAGGATGCTGAGATATGTCGATATCAACATTAATGTTAATAGAGTCTCTTTTTATCCAACTACACTTCGCAGAGTAGAAATAACGCTTAAGACGAGTACACATATCACGCGGTATTTGTACTCTAGAGGACCGGTTAGACAGGTTTCATGCCGTTGACCAATCAAGTTAGCTGGATTTCCCGCGCCAATTCCGTTCCGCTTCGCACACTTCTATCACGCATTCCCTGTAAATAAATATCCACGAAATTCGCTCGCAAGAGCATACCAATTTGGCGTGTTGGATAATACTGAAATCTCTTATAAGACGTTTTGTCGTGTAGTATCGCTGAGAATTTTTACTCGTTGTTTGTATTTTGACTCGCCCTACGGGCTCGCCAAAATACTGCACAACTTGTAAAAATACTCAGCGATACTACACAACAAAACGTCTAATAAGATATATATATTGTAATTATTTTCACACGACCCCACAAGCTCTAAGCTTTCACCCTATCGGATGATGCTGAGATATGTCGATGCCAACATTAATGTTAATATAGTCTCATATTGTAATTATTTTCACACTAAGCTTTAAACCCTATCGTGTTTAAATAAAGGTATGATATGATGATGACGGTTTGCTATAAAAGTACCCAGCATCACGATTTCTTAGAGCTCGAAGAAGGTAATAGATGTCCGAGACCGTTTGGATGACAGAAGTGCAGCATCGGAGCATGAGTAACCTGCGATCAGGCGTCCCTTAAAAATATAAGGGACGCCTGATCGCAGGTTAATTAGAGCATGAGTGGATTTCAAGGAGAAGAAAGAAGCGGTTCAAAAGCGACTTTTTTATGAATAAAGGGTAAAAGAAGAAAACCAATGTAGGGATCAATGGCAAAAACTTGGAGTATCAAGGGAACAGCGGGATCAAGGAAACACGAGCTTAAAACATTTTAAGCAACAAGTGGCTTAATTAATGGAGAACAGGGGGTCAAGCCAAATGATTAAGGGATCAATGTAACACGTACCTCACCCCCCCCCCCCCCCCGCCCACCTGAGAGGGGCTCTCGGTTATAGGATGTAACGGGTTAAATTGAGGAATGCTAAAATGACAAAAAGAAAATCGTTCAAAAATACCTCGTTTGTTGTAAATATTGGGTATACCCCAATACGATAGTCTAATTTGAAGCTTATCAGATATTCACATGACCATAAAAGTATAACAGGCAAAAGTTGGCCAACTTTGAGTGTTGTTTGTCGATCCGATCAAGCCTGATACAGGTGGGACTATGGCTTTATACTTCGAATATGTAGCTTGGTCCAAACTCATCTGTTTGGTGCCTAAATTTCATACAAATTGACCGAATCTTGGAGCTTATTAAAGTACGCTGAATAAATCTGAACTGCTGAACTGAATTTGGCTTCATCGAAAGGAAGCCGAGATGGTTTCATCGCAGTTTGTGTACTACCGGATTCCGGATTGAGCAGTCAAGGTTTGTGCCTGCGTGCCGTGAAAGTCATTGTTTCTTGTGGTCTCAGTGTGCAAGACATATATCTCATTCTCTCATTGCCACTTGATATAAAAATACCGGTGTACTGTCTGGGCCACTTATCTTCAGTTAAGGTTATTCCTCACAATTGCACTGCGCATCCTTTCTGCGCATAATTTATGGCGTTATTTAGCGCGCCCGCGTGCACGCGCATATTGAAAACATGGCGGATTTGCCTTGATATTGAGCGCTGTCAGTTGGAAAATGGTTATAGCTCACCAACGAGCACGGGCACCCCAACTTTTTTTTCAGTCATTGTAATCAACTTATCATAAACTTTGCTTGAGGAAAGACTGATCTGATTCCTATTGCTGAAAATTGAATAAATAACGAAAATAGCAGGTAAACTGTGGTCTTTGCTATTTTGCCGTATGGTAACCATGTCAAGAAATTTGGTTGAAATTTTAATCAAGAATTCAGCTTTCTGTCTAAATCAAACTTAAAAGGTTTACTTGTGTCCGATACAATGCATTGACTCCAATTTAATTCGTGTTCTCATGAGTCTCGGTCACAAAAATTTACAATAATTACTGGGAATGCGTTCTTGTAAAAAATATTAAATAATGCCAAAATGGGTCATTTGCAATGCCCGAGTGCTCCTTAATGAGTATGGGCACCCCCCTTTTTTATTTCAAAATTGAAGTTCTCATATGATAAATATTCAGTGGGCAAAGTTTGAACGAAAATCTATTGCCAGTTTTATTTCAGGGGAATTACCTTAAGTAGATTTTCTTTTTATTTAGAAAAGGGAAAGCTTTTGATGTCCAAGTCGACCTACTTATTACAACTATTCCATTACTCCATTGCCAAATTCCGCGGCTTATTTAATGAATTATAACGATAATCCCGAATATTTTTGACCGCAATTGCCTTCTATAAGATAGGAGATCTAAACTCTATCCGAAAAGTTCCATTCAGGCGACGTGCACGGAGAGATCGGTGAATTGTCTCTGATTGGTCGGTTATAACATGGGGCGGGAAAGTTTCATACCGAGCAACTGCCAAACAGAGGCACTAAATGGATTTCTATAGAGTGATGTCATCAGTGTGGAATTTTTTGGACCAACTCTAGATTTCTCTCTTCTCTTGAGCGCAGGAGGAAATTAGTGCTCGAGGCTACTTCTTTACACAAGTTATTTTCTTTCAAATTGGATTTTGTTTTGTTTTAGCACCATGTCAAGTCAATATCTTTATGCAGTCACGTACGGAGGTGAATTTTATGAGGGAATTCCGCCCGAAAGTGCTAATGCAAGCTGGCTGACCTCAGCCTCACGAATTGGAACAACAGGCTGGGCCAACTTCCGCCATCTTTTTTTCCACCCAGACGGTACCTTATTTGGTGTGGTGAATGACAAGTTCTACAAGGCACCACCCCCCAAGCGTACATCATCTGAGGAGTGGATCGCTCAAGCCACTCTTATAGGCAAGGGTGGATGGGAGTCCTTTAAGTTTCTGTTCTTTGATCCGGAGGGAGTACTGTATGGTGTTCGTGATGACAGGCTTTACAAGCGAGAGCCCCCGTCCAACGATCAAGATCACTGGCTTGGATCTGCCACGCTGGTTGGAGCCTCAGGGTGGTCCGACTTCAATTTCCTCTTCTTCGACCCAAAGGGAATCTTATATGGCGTCGAAAACGGCAAGTTTCATAAGCGGAAACCACCCGTAGATAGAAATGATACCTGGTTGGGATCGTCCACGTTCATAGGTGGTGAACCGCGCTGGAGTGATAATAGACATCTTTTGTTCATGGCGAGTGGTGAGTTGTACAGAGTCAAGGGCGGACAACTTTCCAAGGAGTCACTCCCCAGTGGTAGGCGTGGCTATTCCTCAACCATGATTGGCCATAGTGGGTGGCATATGTTTAAATACTTAATGTCACCTCTCAGCCACAAGTGAGAAGCTGTCGTGACGGCAATAGTTGTCGTGGCAACAGGGCATCCCTTGATTAGTGAAATGTCACAGAAGACGAAGTCAGTGGGATTATTCTCAAGTTTGTTCAATTAATAATTGCTTAGTGCATTGTAGGAACTAAAACATTCTATCAGCAGGATTTAAAACAGCTACAAATACAAATGACCAGAAATCGTAATGCCTATAGAGCTCCAGCTAGTTTGAGCATTGCTAATTGAATATATATATATATCTTAATTAGTGCTAAGAATAAAAACAATATTTCTGTATCTACTCGACTGAGAAATAGGCAGCACCTATTTGCGCACAGAATTTTCATTTATCTCCGAGCACAAAATTCACCATCTTTATTCACCACTTGTCACTACTCATGATGACTTCTACAGTGCTAATCCTAGCGGTGTGTAGGAGGCCTGTCAGATATAAACTCAAAATAAACTTAAAATTTCCTTGCTCTCCATGAGTTCTCGTAGCTAAGTGGATAGGGCGCCCTCCCAGTGTTCAGGAGGTCATGGGTTCGATTCCTGTTGGGGTCTCAGAGTTTTTCTTTGTCCCATGCTCGTGTCATGTAGATTAACTCATCTTTCACATTTATTTCCGAGCACAAAATTCACCATCTTTATTCACTTATCAGAATTTTGTTTTTAGTTACTGTCTAGACGCGGCCGGGGTGGAGTTCTTAAGTGTCGCTATCGGACAAGAAGCCCTGTTCAATGCTCAATTTTTAGGTTTCGATTGAGATTTACTTTACACTCGAGAGAGTCGAGATAGTATTGTTCACGTATAATCTATGAACAATTTTAAGAATGTAAAATTTTAAACATTCGCAGAGAATGTTGAGGAAAGCCGCCATATGATAAAATCTTTGAAATAAGAGCATGCTTCGATTCTGCTAGCTAAAAGCACTTGAAAGTTTTTGAGATAAACTATCTTTTATACCGTATGTAATGCATGAAAGGGGTTGTCAGTTTAGATATAATTTGTAGTTCTACTGTTTTTGTCCCGGTTGTTAATCACCTTTCTGTGTTTAGACTAGTTGAGTAAAAAAATGGTCCTGTTTACTTCATTTTTTTTGTCATTAACCATCAGCATAATTTTAGAAAAATACGAACACTACTAGTAGCATTATAGTCAGGTAGCTTGGGGTTTCGAGTTGGGAATTCCTGGCCATGTTTTGGAAGGTCGAAATATAAATGCTTGCGGCTCTTTGGAAGCAAAGACAGGACGTGAAAAGTCTACAACTTAAGATACTTTGTCACAGATGGTGGATACACGAAGAAATTTGTTTCACGCAGATTGCAGAAGTAGGACGGCTACCATGGCTACTACTGCCATATTGCGCATAACAATTTCAGTGGTGGTTACACGATGCATTTAGCCATTGCACGCAATATTGTGCGCAATGTTGTACCTTTTATCCGAGCCTTAAGGTCCAAAAGAACCGAGAATTTCTCCCGCACTTCTCTCCCCCTCCCCGCTCTGGAATGAGAAAACTGAGACCCCCCCTCAACCAAGGTTAAGGATGGTTTCCATATTTCCATATGATCGCAGACGATCGCAGGCGATCGCGGATCGCAAATCGCAGATCGCAGACGATCGCAAAAAGAGTTGTTTCCATATAATCGCGAGCAATCGTGAACGATCGCAGAACCGACTTTTGGCTACATTTTAGTCAGCAGAAGGGTCAAAATTACAGGCGCTTTGTGCTGACTGGAAAATCGCATTAAAAACAACATGGCAGGCGTCGAGGATGAAATTTTGCTGCAAGCAAATTTATTTCTTCTTTTAGTCCTTAAGCGACTTTACCGTCAGCTTCAAAACTTAACCGTCGAAAACATCGGTTTCAGGTTCGCAAAATATTCTTGAAGAGACAAGAACTTGGGGCCTTCCACACTTTGGTCAGAGAACTTTGTGTTTATGACAGAGAGTACTTTTTCAACGACCATACGCAGTTCTTATGTTGCGGAATTTGACCTCCGCTTCCGCCGCTGATAATTCAATTTCTCTCCGATTATTTCCCAGCAGTCAGCCTTTCTGTTTTTGTCTTTAAAATCTTTACTGTTACAGTGGTAAACGCACTCATAGCGCGCAGCTTCCCCCATAAATTCCTCGTTATTAACGTTACCTTGTTCAACGCCAGCCATGCTGCTTCAAACGAATATTCGGGCTTTGTTGCTAAGACGCGTTGAATCATGGGTCGGATTTCAAAATATTATGGGGTACGTTTCGATCGCAGATCGCAGAACTTTGATTTCCATATGATCGCACAATCGCAATTGATCGCAGACGATCGCAAACGATCGCAGACGATCGCAGAAGATAGATTCTATCTTCTGCGATCGTCAGCGATCGTTTGCGATCACGATCGCAGAAGTGTGTTTCCATATGATCGCAGGCGATCGCAGAACTTTTTGCGACCTGCGATCCGCGATCCGCGATCCGCGATCGTCTGCGATCATATGGAAACCAGCCTTTACCGGGGCAATAACAAAAATTTCCGGGAGTACTACTATAAGGTAACGGGTTTAGGGTGAGGGGGGGGGGAGAGATGGGGGTAAGGTCAAATATCATTCCATGGAAAAGAATCACCAAGGTTACCGGGACAATAACAAGAACCCGCAAGAGGTACTATACGCTAACTGGCCAGAATGGATTTAGGGTGACGGCGGGGGAGTGGGGGAGGGTCAAATATCCTTCTATGGCGAACATGACAGAAGTTTGTCTAGTTTGCTGTGTTTACTTCCGCACAGCAATGGTACAAGTGCGTACGTGCACAAGTGCTCCTAAAAGGCGCTTCACATCAAATCCGGCAGCTTACTAACATAAACTAAAGCTAAAAGGGGTTCACAAACGCCATAAAAGATCCATAACACGGAAATAAATTTTTGTCGTTTGAAGCAGGTTAAGGACCCTGTTTTGTTCAATTTTTCATTTAAACTTGAAACAACTATCACATTTTCAGTTCTCTTTTTTCTTCTTTTAACTCACAGTTATTCTATGAATTCCGATTTCTAAACTGCGAAATTTCAACAGTGACGTGACTGATGGGGAAACTACTGCTGTTAATACTCGGTTTGAAACTCTGCTTTGGTATTCATGATTTGGTATAACTTATTAAGGTATGTTTTTGTTTAGAAGAAGAGCCTTTCAAAACATCACGTATCAGAGAACGGCAATCAATCTGATTTGAGAGTGATCAAAATGAAGTAAACCAGGCCACGATGGAAGGTAAAATCGGGATTAAAATCCATAGTAACAAGAATAATCGCTTCTTGTTGTGTGTCAGTGTTAACTATCGCTCTAGTGATGGTGTTTGTTTGTTGCTGTGTTTACTGCTCAGTCAAAACAAGTAACTGTACTTTCGATTGCCAGAAGTTAACTCTAGCGACTGAAAAGACAGGTAGCACAACAAACGGTGTCCAAGACTGTGGATAACAATGACGATCATCAATCCATGATATCTACACTTATGTCCAGGATTGAACGCAAATATTGTTTAATTAGTACTTCATATTTGACAGGGTTATTGTGTGTGTTTTGGTGATTTTTTACCAATGAGGACACTTTGTGATGCTTACCATAAGGAATTTGAATCTCATTAGCGTTCAATCGGCGGGACATATCTCAGAATTCTACCTCTCCAAATCCTTCAACGTCTCCCGTTGAATTCCTTCTAAACTCCTATCGGATCGTTGACTTTGCTGATTTTCTCTAGCTGACGTCGCGTCTATGGCGTTACTGGGCAAAACGATCGTGGATTTTTCAGTCTGTTGTATAAGGACGAACCTGGCCTTATACAACAGCAGGAGAGCGAGGAGGGAACACGCGGATTCCGGCTGCTTTGTTTCAGCAGTTTTTAATGTGGGCTGGGGGTGGGATACTTCCGGTTGATAAGGATACATTTCTTCGATCGGTCCAATACATCTAGTATTATAGTAAAAATTAGGTAAGACCCTAGAGATTTTGGCTTCTTTTGTCCGTGATCATCGTTATCAGGATAAAGCAGTCCATTGTTCTCGCGCTAGAGGCTTCTGCGTTCTTGGCGTAAAGGAGTAGTGGTATTACGATTTTTGGAATGTAAATTTAACCGCAATCCATTGTGATACGTGAATCCAACGCATGAGTTTATAGAGGACCTGCTCTTCCGAAAAGGAATTGAGCCAACCACGCATATGAAGCATTAAAGCCAGATTAAGAAATTGGAAATTCACAAGCCAGAGAAGAAGAAGCTCACCTCGCAGCCCGGATCCGGCCCCTTCAAAGCCCACTTTATAATACATCGCAGTAGCATATAGAATGATCTAGAATTAAGCAAGCCTAAAAACGGAACGTAAAAGCGGAGTTGTTCAAAGCTCGATTAGGCTAACTCAGGCTAAGCGAGAATTTGAGGTTTTTGATTTCGCGACGAGGTATCGTTTGGCCTTCTCTTTTGAGTCTGACTGAATAATCTCAAAATTTACACAAAAGATAAACAGTTAGAACATTAACAATGATAAAGTATTGTCGTTTGTCTCACGGTGTGGTCACTTAGAATGTGAATCGCGACGTTTCGACTGCATCATATTGCTGCTAGTCTTCATCAGGCGATGAGGTCGACTGGTTACGCGAAACCTTATAAAGCACGATGCCCCACCGTGTGATTGGTTGTTGTTCAATAGTTGTGATTGGTGCGTTTCGATCCTCGCTGTTCAGGTGGGCTGTTCCCTCAACGGTCCGCTTTTTTGTAGCTCTGTTGTTGTGTTTCTTGATCGTGGGCATCCATGCTTCTGGAATTTCAATTCCACTACCCCTGTTGATGTTGTTAGGGTAAAGTCTTGAAGGTGATTCAAATGACACTTCACCATAACAAACATCAACAGGGGATAGCGTAATTGAATTCCAGAAGCATGGATGCCCACGATCCAGAAACTCAACAACAGGAGAGCTGCGACTGAAAAAGCAGACTGGTGAGGGAACAGTTCGTTGAGTCCATGTTATTTCTCGGTCGCAATGTGCGAACGGCGTTTTAAGTTTTCCATAAATGTGCCGTTAAAATTTCCTTCAGAAAATGGCGGAGATCCACAGATCATATGATCTAAATACAAAAGTTGAACCCAGACTTCATTTGGTCTGGGACCGCGCACTGAACGGAATGATATTTCGTAAACCTTGTGAGGTCAATTACGTGCCATACGATAACCCCACTCTTATTGAGGGTCTCATACTTCATTGCAAAATTCAATCACGTAAATATATTGAGCCTTTTCATGCGTCGCATATAATAAACAAAATTTTTTCACGTTCACACAAAAATTTATGCGATAACTTTTTGGAAATAACGTAAACCTTTGTATTTCAGGAATAAGTGCACGTATTTTGAAGGAGCTTGCACAGCTCATAAAAGTGACCTGCCTAAATAAAGTATTCTATTGTAAAAAAGAGAAAACAAATCCACGGTTTAAAACTGTCACATTCTTCAACCAGTTTAGACTGTTATGGTAAACAAATTATGTCAGCCGCGTTCGGAGGAATGTGAAAATGCAGCTTTATTTCTACAGTTGTTGGATCTACCGTTCACACCAGGCCGTCACGAAAACGGAGCTTTCCGCAAACGCTCCTCAAACCGGAGGAAATTGAAAACTATCGTGTGGACAGAAAACATTTTAAAAAATTGAGTTTTTAAATTTCTCCGACGTAATGTAGACGAAAAACATTTGATGCGTTTTCAGCCGACCTCCTTTTTTTTATTCCTGCGGCGTAGTGTGGACCGGACCAAAGAAGACTCAAGGGTTAATGTAATTCACAGGTAACAAAAGGTTTAAAATCGCAGAAATTTGATTCCCAGATCGCAATGCCCAACCACAGCGCTGAACGCTACGTTGAATCACGGATTACGCTGAAGTCAAAAACTGCATGCGTTCACCTAAGCGACAAAAAGTTCTAAATTAGGTATCACGAATAAAAAGAAGCTTCAATAATGTTTCAATAAAAAAACAGCCCCCATCAAGCTTCATGCAAAAACTATAGAAAACCCTTCTTATTGAATGGAGGCGTCTAAAAACTTGTCTGACCGCAGGTTAGGCTCGATTTCTGCCGCTTTCTCGAGTCCGGTCTACATTCCTTCCCGAGAAGAGACGCTTTCCCGAGTAGCGGCTGGTAATCGAGCCTTATCGGAGGTCGGCATTCTGATGACGTCATCCCTTCGTGACTAAAAGTGTCAAAATCGATGCTCCTGTAACCCTTCGGTAACGGTAACCCCCGCCAACCTCTAAACAGATGTTCTTTAATTAAATGCTTTTGTGGAAACGTTTTATATATTCCTGTTAGTACATACATTGTATCTATTCCTATTGGGTAAATAGAAGTAAGTTCTACAGAAACAAGGCTGATTGTGTCTAAGATTGGACATTTGAGGGCAAATTCGCCTTCACTGGAACGTAACAGACAAACAAAACAAAAATTAGTCACCTCTAAGCTGAAACTGATGTTACTTGGAGGGGGGAGGGGTGGGTATTTACAGCGTGCCCTTAAGCATAAACAAATCCTGAAAAAGCTGTACAGAACAGGGCAACGTTTCAGTAGCCCATAACTATTTTGGATTCCGAAGACAATAGTTTTGACAAAGTTATTCGTAAATCTTCGAGTCACGCTCGAAAGACTTCGTTAAGCCCACCAATTATTTCCGGCGGACATCGAGTTATGTTCGAAAATCTTTGTTCCTTCTCG
>JAHPZR010041039.1:10000-15775 GCA_019787425.1 Platygyra sinensis | reverse complement strand
CCCCAACGGGTATGGTTTTTCAGCTGTTTTAGTCATAAATAGGGTATCAATTAAAGCTGATTTTGGCTATCTTGGTCAAAGGGTATGGTTTTTGCACTCTAGTCTTGATATGGGTATGTTTTCAAGAAGCCACTTTTTCATCATTATCGAAAAGAAAATTAACAAAAGCCCTTCAGAAATTATGTTTATGCTAATTTTACATTGGTCTGAACTAGGGAACTGGTCAGAAACAGGATTTTGATTTACGAGTCAGAATTATCATAAATAGGGTTTCAAATTTTTGGTCAGGTCATAAATAGGGTAGGGAATATCACAGATTTTGGTCATAGCTAGGGTAAGGGATTTGGGAAGCAGGCTGTATACCCCCTCCCATTTTTTCTGGGACTAATGCCCCCCTGGGGGGGCATTGCAAAGGTAATGAATGAGTTGCTTAAAACTGAAGTTGGAGATCTATGAAATGACTTCCTTTTCTGTAGTTCTTGCATTTAAAATATTATAATACATTAATTTCACAGACTGTTACCATGTCAGGGTAAAAAGCAAACAAACATAAAAAATTCAGATGGTATTGCTACTTCACAGTGCTTTTATTAGAACTCAAGATTTCTATATAATTCAATCTGCTGAAATATTGCATGACTATCATAATGTACCACCCAAAAATGCTTCAAATATGATTGCAGCAACAAGAAGAAATTATATACAATGTTTGTCAACATCATGTGTAATATGCAGGCATGTGACAATATTTTCCTAAAACTTTCCGAACAAATGGTGAAAAATTATCTCAAAGTGCGCTTATTATTTAATTATATGTTGCATGTTCTCCACAAAATGCCATGCGATAGGAGGAGGAAGGCTTACCGTTTGTCCCAGATGATAAAGCGTTCATTTCAACACAATGCTTTCTTCCTGTGGCCGGTCAATTCGCTGTCGTCCAAAGATGCCTATAGCGGCACTCTTTACCGAAACTTAAACCTCCATCTAACTACAACTCTGTTTCCAAAAGTCTCGAGAGGCCCCATAGTAGCTCATAGTCCATTATGCACCCTGGGCAACGCCCTAAAGTAGGCGATAGCCAGTCAGGGTGAAGTACGGTGGGGAAGCTTCTTTCCTTAGGATCGCTATGGTAACTGTGAAGGCCTGACTGGAACCCTGAAACAGGGTGGCTAACGGAGCTCTGGTGAAGCTACGAAGGCTAACCCCCTACATGGTGGATTCATTGGGTTACTGAAACCAAAACTATGGAAAACTTTGCCGGGTCTCTATTACCAGTGGAGATCAAGCAGGGATCATTAAAACCAAATGATGACCATAAGGTGAGAATTAGAATGAAGCGAAGCCCGCAGATGAAGCTGTTCTCTCCGAAAATCAGAACCTGGATAGGACAATGGAATGTGCGAACTCTATACGAATCTGGAAAGGTAGCTCAACTGGCCGCAGAAATGAGACGTTATAGGCTGGAAATCTTGGGAGTCAGTGAAGCTAGGTGGAACCAATTCGGGGAAACTGAGCTAGCAACAGGAGAGCTTTTCATATACTCAGGGAACAAGAACAAAGATGATGTCCATGAGAGAGGGGTCGGTATCGTGTTATCAGGGCACGCGAAGAAATGCTTGGTGGATTGGGAACCGATAGATGATCGAATTATCACAGCTAGAATTAACACCAAAATCCAAAAGATCACAATTATACAGTGCTATGCTCCCACGAACAACGCTGAGCCATATAAGGAGGAATTTTATAACAAACTGCAGGCAGTGGTCAATAAGGCTCTGAATAGAGATATCCTCATCGTAATGGGTGACTTTAATGCAAAGGTCGGACAGAATAACGCAATCATTGAGAGGATTATGGGAAGGGAAGGACTTGGTGATGTAAATGAAAATGGTGAAGAGTTGGTGGATTTTTGTGCATTGAATGGTCTAAGTATTGGTGGAACTCTATTCCCGCATGAGGGTTCATAAAGTGACCTGGATATCCCCAGATGGAGTGACTGAAAACTAAATCGATCATATTCTTATAAGTCAGCGATGGAGAACATCACCGCAGGATGTGCGTGTAAAAAGGGGAGCTACTATTGGTTCTGACCATCGCCTTGTGGTAGCTTCTCTGAAGATCAAGCTGGCTGCAAGAAAGCCGATCATACAGTACCGATCAAAAGCAAGTTACCACCTCTCGTCTTGTTTCTCGCAAGACGGGTCTTGTTTCTCTCAAGACGTTTCTCGTTTCTCTCGAGACATTTCTCATTTCTCTCAAGAATCACTGAACCATTTAGTATGGCATATGTTACGCGTACGAAGCAGGTTATGTGTAACGATTGTTGCTCTGCAGTTCACTGGCAAATTGATGGGGCCGAGTAACAGAAGATACATGTATGCATTGATGCACTGATCATTCGCTCGATCCATATCGAACAAACATTGAACGTACGAAGTGATAATTATTAGGCACTGAATTTCGTTGTCTGAGAACATGACTGTTTTTAACAACAATTTGCGAAGGAAAGGAAATAGTTCATAGAAATAGCCAAGTAAGGTTTAAAACCTCCACAGTGTTCTCCCTAGGTACTGTAGGCCAGGCGGGCCGCCTGGCTTAATTCACTGAAAAATCATTGCCGCCTGGCTAAAAACTGAAGATTTAACCCAACGTTAGATCTCAAAGTGGGAATACCTATCAATAAGTAAAAAAGAATCACAATAAAATTGATGAAACATTTGTTGCTGGTGTCGTTTTTACCGAGTGATGCGCAGTTAATATGATTACAAGTACCCTTGATTTGCCCTTGCGTGAATATGATCAGGTTGTGATGCATCGTATTCGTTTCGTCGGACGACAGCCATCTTTAAATCGTACCAGGACCACAAGGACACTTAAGGTATCATACATGGAATACTGAGCAATTTTCCCGCGTTCGTGGATGGAATGTGAAAAATGGCGAACTCAGTGAACTCCAGATGTTCAGAACAGAAACGAAAAGCTTCTCAAAGCAAATTAAGTTCATTTTTTACTCTGGAAAAGAGACAGAAAAGTGATAGTAATGTAGGGGAAGAAGTTGAGTCTCCCAAAACGTCACCGAATCTCCCAACATCGATTTTTTCGAAACATCGCAAGTCAGGTTTCGATCCAGCCTGGCAGCTGATGTTTGGGGGGCTCAAAGAAACAGAAGAATAACTGTTACGTCTTGCTAAACCCTTGTACAAGTAAGTCAAACACACACATTTAAGCTCAGAAATCTTTATTACTTTTCCTATTAAAGCTTCCAGGCTTCTTGAAGTCAGAATCCCCCCTGGCCTTCCAAAAATCCTAGGGAGAACACTGCTCCATAAACTACAAGAAGAGTTACATGCGTTTTAATTCATGCGATCATGCGTGGGTTCAAAGAGTTGATTTTGCCAATCTTGCTCAGTTCGAATGAACTGCACCATCCATGATTTTTCAATCCTGATACTGTGGCTATTTTCATTAACTCGGAATGCAGTTGCCTACATTTATTCGCTCTGCAGTAACGCACCAGCACAAACATTAATTTTGTGCAGAAGAAACGTTTTCCGGCTTTCGGCAGTCTATTGCATAAAAGCTCACAGAAATCGTCGAAACGAATTCTGGTTCTATATGGTACAAATCGTTCATTCAAACGCCAAAATACTAAATCTTTGAAGACAGGAGTTTTTATAATGGTTTCCGAGATGCGCCATTTGCATTAGTTTTAATTTTTTCTGCCAGGGAAAGTTTTGTCTGGTGGCACGCGTTGATGAGTCGCTAAGCTCAATGAACTTTATTCTTGTCCGAAGCGTCAACGCAAACACTAAAACTTTCCCCGGTTCTGTTTAACGCAAATCGTTCGTCCTAATGCTGAGATGCTATATCTTTGAAGACAGGAATTTGTAATAAGGTTTATGTGATGCAACATATTTGTACTCAAGTCAAAGTTTTTGCAAGGGACAGTCTCTGTCTAGCGGCACGTAGATGCAAGTCGATTACGCAATTCGCAGCAAATGAACTTTTGTTTTGCGAAGCGTCACGGTAGAAACATCACTGGTTCTGTTTGGCATAAAGCTTGTGTTCTTAAGTGTACACAAGTATATGGTACTAAACTGCTGAAATAATTTTAAACTAGCAAAAAGCCAAATGCGTTATTTCTGTTTCAATCTGTAAAGTTATTTTGAGCCACTCTCGCATTCACAAGTTTTTTGTTGCTTAGCATGTGACCAAAATCTTCTCACTGTCAGTGAAATCTATCATTCGCGAACGAAAATTTTCACCAAGAATGATGACTAAACATGGTTTAGACTTTTTATGGCTACACTTAGAACTTGATATTAATCACATCATTGAGAAACTTCCGAAGACCTCTGTGTAATGGTAGCTGTATACGTTGGCAGGTCAACGATTTGTTTTTGCGTCGGTATGGGTGAGAGTCAACATCTTGGGTTGTATTTGTTTACGTTTTGACGGATATAAATATTTTGTAGAACGTGTAAACAGCAGCTCATGCCGATCAAAGCATTCAAAGTAAAGTTTCATTACATCATTACTTTTGGCCTTTCGAGCAGCTGCCAGCATTTCTAAGGTTTTTCACCCTTCTGAATATTTACAGATTTACGTTTCACAATTTGGATCGGTCCAACTTTGAATTAAGTTCGCTCATGAAAAGTTTGATGTCTGAATTGAGCTTTATAGTCCAAATTGTCAAGAGTTAAGAATTGGTGCTTTAATCATAGTTACTATGTCTTCAATACTTCTTACGGTAAGTACCAGCGCTGGAGAAATTTAACCATTCCTCTGGCCCCTTTGCGTCATGTCTGTGCAAAGAAGTTCTTTTGGTTTTAACTTCGAACTGCAAAGAAGTTTTACCCTTTCTAACTTTCCACCGCAAAGAAGTTCTTGTGCCGTTATAGGATCCAAGAGCAAGCGACTGCAAGAAGCCGCAAGAAGTTGCAGGCTTGCAGACGCAAAAAGTTCTTATACTACACACATGGTACACATGCATCTCTGATGCGAGTGAAAAATTGTGCCTAACGCACAAATCGGTACGATAATACACAAAACAGATTTGAATACTGACAAAAGCAAAGTTTTGATACTTCGATTGCACTCGCAAGAAAGGAGACAGGTCTTGTTTTGTTCTCTTGAGACTCAAAATGAGATGCGTCTCGTGAGACGATGGTAACTTACCTTTGAGCGGTACTGTAAGTACTAGAAAGAAATTTGATGTCATGAATTGAGAGACTCTGACACAAAACAGGCTTTTAGAGATGAGCTGCAAAACCGGTTTGAACCCCTTTTCCTTCAAGAACAGGAAGAAGTAGTGAGAAATCTTAGCGGGGATGGAAACGAGCAGGCCCAAGATATTGACATCAATGCACTATGGGAGAAAACTAAGAAGGCACTTGTTGACACATGCAAGAGTGTCCTCAGAGTATGAAAAGGACTCCGAAGGAGTGGCTGTCTGACAAGACATACAGGAAGGTTGAAGAAAGACGAAAGGCCAAACAGATACTGAATGTTGCTCGAACCAGACAAGGAAAACATGAAGCAAATAGATACTACAATGAGAAGAACAGAGAGGTTAAGAAATCCTGCCGAAGGGATAAAAGGAACTTAATTGAGAGCATCGCACAAGAAGCAGAGGATGCGGCTAAGAAGAATGATCTAAGAACACTATATATGACCTCAAGGAAACTTAGCGGGATAAGAAGTGCCCAATTAGAAGTGAAGATGGAACTCTCTTGACGAAAATGGAAGATCAGCTTTGAACAGCGATGGAAGAGA
>JAHPZR010041039.1:0-5000 GCA_019787425.1 Platygyra sinensis | reverse complement strand
TCAGGACGTTGTACCTTTTGACGGCTTCACAACAAGCTACGTTCACTCAGTCTAACTATCACTTGTGCTTTATAAGTACCGCTCGCTGTTTCACTGCTTTTATGCCATAAATAAGGTGACAAACTTCAATTCAAAGTTTCTGTTTCAAGGAATTCAAGCCGTACTGTATTCAGCTTACATTGCTCGTTTGCATGCACCAGGCGTTAAAACAAGCTTAAATTAAAAGCTATCTGAATATAATTCACGTTAATTGAGCATCTGTACATTAAACATTTCTTACCTTGGGTTGCAATAACGAAAAAGAATCAATATCTTTCGATGTAGCTGCGTAGCGCGTTACGTTGTTGACAGCTCCCTAAACCAACAGCGCCGTGCTGCCTCGTACCCAGGCGCGTTCTACCGGATTCGAGAGCGACTGGGATTTTATTTCGCGCTAGGTGTCATGGGAAGGGCGAAGAGAAAGGGTGTTTTCCATTTACCAAGAGATTCCGGAAATTCCGGTTGGGTTGTAAATGGAACATGATTTTTTGGTTTGTTCCACTGGAAAATTTCCGGAAAAAGTGGAACTTCTGAAAAGGTAGTCCCGTTTTCCCGTTGGAAATTTTCCGATGGAACTGCGTGTTCCATTTACGGGTTTCGCAAAGGCTTACCAGTTCCAGGCCGCTCACGACCATATCATCGGCAGGGAAATATGGCGGCAACTCCCTCAGCTAGCTCGGTGGCTTCCGTCTCCTCCGCTTTCTACGAATGCTCAGTCTGTCATGGCCTGGCTCCTGATTTAGGAACTTAGGAACTCTTCCTGTGGCTTGTACTTCTCGGCCACAGTCATCCTGAACAGGAGCCCATCACTGTCCTGAAGTGGCTTTTAAATTCATCGATTGTAAGCTTATACAAGCAAAATATTTTCATAAAAACCTTTATTTCTGGGCGCCTCATATAGGTTGCAACGGCCGCCAGGAAAGGAATGTTATCATCATCTGAATTAACGAGGCACTCTTCTTCCAAAGAGAAGTCTAGCACTTTCTTCAACAATAACAGTTGTGCCGCCATTTTGTATTTTGGCGGGAAATACATCGGACGGTGAAGGGAGCCTGGGATGAATGGGACGAGTGTGTCAAATGAAACACGTCTTTCGCCGATAAGCATTTCCCCACGAAGTTTCGAGAATTTTCCGGAATCTTTTGGCAAATGGAAAACGCCCAAAGTCTCATTTTTCTCGTTCACCCTTCCCAGCGTCCTTTGCGTCCACGCTAAACGTTCCCGATCCCCATTGCGCGATATTCTTTGATGGCTCCCTAGCTCGTGCGGTCTCCTCGCTTGAGACGCCTAGGAACGAGGCAGAGCGCCTTGAATATCGCCAGATCTTTGGCTTCTGAAATGAGCCAATCATAATGCACCTTTCAATGTCAAGCCCGAGCGGGGGGGGGGGGGGAGTGGGGGGAGGTTCGGGCAACCCACGAGAATTTGACTGCGGCCGTATCCCCAGGGTGGGGTTTTGATCGGACATCATGCATTTGATGTTTAGGATAGGATAGGATAGGATAGGATAGGATAGGATAGGATAACTTTATTTAGACACGGTAAACTCATCAGTCACAACTATAAAAACCTAATTATTTACCAGAATTATTACAAATAATTATTCAACTTTCATACACTTTAAACTCTAGAAAGGGCCAACGGACAAATCAAAAGTACCGGAACCTGGTAGGTTCTGATCAGCAAATTTAAAGGCTTGAAGAAACTGAACACAGAAAGGCTGACCGTACGGTTGGGGTTAACGCGTTACGCAAAGCCAGGGAAGCGTACCTTATCGAAAGGGGTCAAAGGTATAAACAAACGAGAAGAAATTTAATCTTATGTTTAACCCACTTGTATCTTATGTAGTATATTCCATTTTGTTATCTTGTCATTCATTAGTTTGTTCAACGGTTTTATTTCTATTTTTGTTATCTTGTCATTTGTTAGTCACTTTAACGGTCAGCTTTTTACTGTAATACTATATAGGCTTTTACCGTTGTTGTTTAAATTGTAACGTCTTTTCTCAGTTGTAAACAGTCCCTGAAGAAGTCAGGCCGTGCGTGACGAAATATTGGAAAGTACAGAACAGTTAACCCCAACCGTACGGTCAGCCTTTCTGTGTTCAGTTTCTTTCATACACTGTACGAATTCCGATTCTCTGGTTGGTTGATTTGTGCCACGTGACACTGGGTTGTGACGAAACAACCTCCTTCACGTCATTATCGTGGTGTAATAGCCGTGGTGTAAATTCTATACACCACTGTCATTACACCATGGCTTCGGCTGACTCAAAGTTTGACGATTTTTGTTTTGCAGTGTATTCAATTTGAATAATAAAAATGTTAACGCACTCATTGCTCGTGAATTATCGGGATTTACCTGCACGAATTCACTAACAATGAACTCGAAATTTTCAATACCGCACGAGGCCGCCGAGTGCGGTATTGAAATTTCTCCTTCATTGTTAGTGAATTCGTGCAGGTAAATCCCGATAATTCACTCGCTGAGTGCGTTAACCTGTAATTATACAACGGCCAGAACTACATTATTCTAAAATTACGTACTCTAAATTATATGGTATTATTATATGGTAGAAGAGAAGTAAACCATTTGTTCTGCTAATTTTGACAATCCTTTTTCGCCCGGGGAGGGGGGGATTTTGATAATTTTTTTTTAGGAAATGTCAAAATCCCCACCATATGCTTAGGCCTAGACACAAATATCCCGAAAAAATGTTCTAAAAATCTATCCGGAAATTCTCAATTTTTTCCCTAAAAATCCCTCCAAGAATCTCTAAATATCCCCAAAAGTTTCTAAAAATCTCTAAATATCCCAAAATTTCCAAGAAATCTATTTTTCTCACAATTATTTTTTTAATGAAACTTTAGCTCTCCCTTCAAAAGAAAACGGCAAACACATTTTGTACGCTAGATAGCACTTTCATTAAACAAAAGGCACTCAAATGGATCAGTGTTCCATGCCAGGAGTCACCAACTCACCAAGTATAGTAAACATTAGGACAAAATTTTCATTTCATAGGAATTTTAAATAAAACGGCAAAGAATATAGAACAATTTTTGTTCCAAATCATCTAAAAATCCCCAAAAATCCCATTTTTTTCTAAAAATCCCCAAAATGTCTAGAAATCTCCTGATGCTCTAAAAATCCTAAAAAAAATCCGGCTTTTTGTGTCTAGGCCTACATATGCCGGACCTGCCCCCGCTTGGTGTTGCCACTGATAGGTGCCTAACCAGGCCAGGAAGGGTGTGGATTGTGGAAGGGAGAGAATTTGAATGAAGTGGAAGAAAAAGAAATAAAATGACTGACGAGGAAGAACAAACTAGGGACAGAGCTTGAGACTATTAGAAAAGTGGTGATAGGGGAGGGGGGGGATTTTAGATCGCACTGACTTTGTTTTAATCTGCTTTCTACCATATTCCCCGGCGCGTGGCGCGTTTGCTCTGGACCTATACCTATATGAGACAATCTTCGCTCGCTTAGTGAGACGGCCCAGAGAAAGTGTCTGCAAAGTGATGCCTGCGCCTAGGTCTCTGAGGGATTCCTTAACCTGCAGAACAGGCGGATTAGCAGGGCAGAGAGCGAAACGCGATACGAGAGCGCGAAGCTCCAGATGTTTTCGTCTGGCGACTCGCGCTCGTGGTCGCACTCCGTGCACAGGGAACCCTCATGAGCGGGAAGCGCCAGCTTTTTTTCATCTAGCGCCTCGGGCTCGTGGTAGCACTCCGCGCTAATGGATCGCGTTTCGCTCTCTGCCCCGCTGCCCCGCCTGTTTTGCAGGCTAAGGGGTTTCGACAAAACCCTGGGTGCTTTCCATTATGCCAAACTGAGCGGTCAGAGATCAGACATTTTCCGATTAAACCGGGCCAACCAATAGAAATGGCTCTTCCGATTTTAAATTCTTTTTCCGAATTCCCTAATTAGGGCAAAGAACCGGTTTGTCTAAAGTAGTACAGCGAATTTCGGTCGGATTATTCTGGCCGTAATATGTAGATCACCTCCAGAGGTGATCCCGAATATTTCGCTCAGAAGAAACCGAGACCTTTCCATTTGAATTCATACCGAAACTTCCAAAGTCTTTGGCATAATAGAAAGCATCCTTGAATCCCCGGTCAGCTGACCCCAACTGACCGTCTACTGACCTCCTATAAAATCAAAAATAAAAATAAAAAGTCCAGCTGATAATGACTATCAATGGGACTGATTCAAGTTCGCCCCAGACTAAGAGATTATTCAGTTGCAACTGAACGTTTCCGCTGACACAGTTTTCGACTAGCTGTCTGCGTGCATTCAGACAAAATGGCCAACCCATTTCCCTTGTGCTTTCTGTAAAGAGTTTGTGGACAGAGGCCATAGTAGTATGCGCCTGAAATATCTCTGTAATTGTAAGTTTTGAGATTTTGCTAGGGCCATGAAAACCCGAAAAGTTTCCGTGACTTTCAAGAAACGGGTCCCTGGTCCGTTACAGGACGGCCTTCGTGTCTAGGATTTTATCCAGTCACGTGATGTGGAGGAGTCTACAGAGACAGCTCAAGGGAGTATTGTTAAGCCGTTTGGCGTGCGGTCTTTTGAATTAAAGAAAGTGTATCTTAAAAGTTTGGTACAGAGGGTTAATGCACACAGAGGGTTAATGCACACAGAGGGTTAATACACACAGAGGGTTAATGCACACAGAGGGTTAATGCACACAGAGGGTTAATGCACACAGAGGGTTAATGCACACAGAGGGTTAATACACACAGAGGGTTAATGCACACAGAGGGTTACAACAACAACAACAACAATCTTTATTATTTACACCTTTTCTTACAATTAACATTACATTTTTTAAAGGAATTTAGATATGCACACAGAGGGCTAATACACACAGAGGGTTAATGCACACAGAGGGTTAATGCACACAGAGGATTAATGCACACAGAGGGTTAATGCACACAGAGGGTTAATACACACAGAGGGTT
>JAHPZR010041036.1:15000-27415 GCA_019787425.1 Platygyra sinensis | reverse complement strand
CTGGGTATTGCGGGAAAGAAAGGATAGAAGAAAGCTTTAGTGCCTTTGTACGTCACGAAGCAGGAGAAGCTGTCGACAGTAACAAAGATCGGGACATAAGTGAAGAGAGTAGAAATCGAGAACGACTATTCACGTTTCGAGTTTCCACTGTGGCAGTGAGCAAAAGCGAAAGCTACACCACAGTTTCGGAAAGTTCAGTTCAAAGACATGTGGTTATCAACTCCGCCATAAATAAGCAATTTACGGAAGCCACAGAAAACAGGTCTAACCGAATTATATCACCAGTGACCAGTCAGCAGTCCTCACCCGTTATGACCCCCTTAGCATCTCCTCAAATGACTCGCCGTGAAACACATACGCCAAATGCACTGAAGCAAAGTCCCCGAGCCTCCCCTGTGCCAACATCTGAGAACAATCGCCTGGACGGAGTGCCCATTGTGAGACGATACACTCTATCGGCGATGGACATGGGAAAGTTTCAGACTTCAGGTATCAAGACCCTGCTGGTGCCACTGAAACATTCTACAACTGTAGAAACTGACGCGCGAAGAGGGTCAGCCGCATCGGAATCTTCAAGTAGAGGGGGCACAGGTGGGAACTTTACCCCTCCCGGGCTTAGAAAGAGCAAGAGTGATCTGACAGACCGGACCTCCATGTCACACAGTCTTCAAGGAAAAGACTTCTTGGAGACTGGTCCAAAATTAGGGCAAAGTATACCAGGTCTCCAGCCGCTAAACGATCACGGTAAAGAGAGAAACGATGTTTCTGAGTTCCAGTTGCCAAGTATATCTTCGACGAAGAAAGGAAGGCGTTCACCGAAAGACTTAAATCAACCAATAACGATGATTAATCCAACTGTGGAAAACAAATATCTAAATACAGATCCCAGGATAGAATTATCCTTACCCTGGAGAAATAACTCCGAAAAGCCACGCTTCCATCTGCCTAATCAAGATTTTTCTTTAGAGGAACAAAAACCATCTTCAAGTCCTGGTCGTACTTCATTACCATCATCACCAATGGACCCTCCAAGTAGCCCCTGCGATGTCATTGCTTTGGCAAAAGCAGCTGAACTCTCCCCGAGAGGACCGGATAACACATCTGGAGAAGTCCTTCCGGATCTTCTTTTCAACTCCCTTACTAAATTACCATACAGTGAGGAAAGCGGCTCCAAGCAGGGGGGAAGCCCGGCAGTGACCCCTCAAAATAGTGCCCACCGCAGACTGCGCCCCGGAACTCTACTACCACCGCTGAATCTTTCTAACAGGCGATCGCCGACGCATGACCTGGAGGATGGGTATTTCTCGGGATCACCTTCGCCAGCAGACGTGGAGAGTCCAAGGAGAAAGTCAAGCAATGAACAACAGCGGTATTCATTTAGGCCGATATCTCCCCGTTCACCCATTCGCTCACCAAAGCCGTTCAACCCACACTCAGGGAAACCGCCTCAATCTCGTTAGTGTAGAGAATTTGCAAAGAAAACGCGGGAAAGTTGTTTCTTTCGCACGGTGATTTGGCGATTACACGTCGCCGTAAAACAACAAGCGAAGGAATCAAAGACCAATTACGTAAAATGTTGATCAAATATATAAAAAAGGTTTAAGAAACATTTACGAGCAAAAACGAATATTTTACAATTTGACCCGTAGCCCGCAAGGGTTACGAGTCAATGACCCATTCGGCTTCGCCCCATGGGCTGTTGACCCCGTGGCCCCGTGGGCGAAGGGTCTAATTGTTTTAGTATCATCCAACAAGTCGGACAGAAAAGGCAATAATAAAGTTAGAAACTACAATTTATTTGAAAATAAAACGAAAGAAAAACGGCGAATTTCGCTACTCAAGGACTAGTAGCGTAGCCCATAAAAATGCAGGATTTGCATTAGTCCACTAGTTGGGTGATACTAAATATATTTAGGCAGTATAATGAGACTGTCAGCAACTTCCTAAATCCCGACGTTACTCGCGCCCTTTTGACATCATCACTCTACAAAGGAATTTTACTCTATTTGGTTTTTAAGATGTTTTAAATAAAAAAAAACTATATGCTAAATGTTGTTTGCATTAAAAATATCAGAACAAGTTACGAGGCTAAGTTGTGAGTGAAAAAATATAGCTTTTTTAGTAGTAGTTCTGTACCATGAAAACACTAAAAAGTTTCTTAAGTAGTATTTGATGAGACATGAAAATGTTAAGTGTTCTACAATGTATTTGTTCAGAATGATGACATTGATGGCAAAGGCGAAAGTAGTCCACAAAGTACAGAGGTATATCCAGTGCGACTTATAACCGGAAAGTTTTTTAGGTTTACATGGAGATGGATATAACAAGAATTTTAGGGTATGGCGCAGGCCAAAATTAAACCACGAGTGGGAGCTTATTTTAACAAGTGTTAACTGGACTTCACCTGTCACTGTTACACTCTGAGTTTAAAACTCGCGTGAACTTTTCAATCGATCATGTGTACTGGAGATGACGAACTTTCAACGAAGAGAACCTCTAAAGCGGTACCAACAAAGTGAATTTTGTTTCAATAGAACAAAAAAGTTTGGGCCACGCGAGAGGTCTCTAAGGGAATTTGTCCCTCACAAGTACATAAGGCAGGGAAAGAGTACCTACGAACAAGGAACAAGGGTGAAACGGTCAACCTCGATTCGAGGCTTTAAGACGGATTCCGCTCAAAGTTCCAGCAATCAGCGCAAAAATTATTTACAAGAATCAGCACACGGACATTCGCATTAGTTGAAAACTACAATAACACAGGCTCATGAAGTTCATTTCTTATGAGGTTGACCGCGATGAAATTTCTCGAGAGCATTCTCGAGAAATTTCATCGCGGGTCAACCTAAAGAAATGAACTACAGAGCAGAGGTTTTAAATAGTTATTCAAAAAGCGTAATGTGCTGTGTGCTAGATTTTTGGTAAATAATTTTTGCGCTGATTGCTGGAACTTTGAGCGGAATCCGTCTTAAAGCCTCGAATCGAGGTTGACCGTTTCACCCTTGTTCCTTGTTCGTAGGTACTCTTTCCCTGCCTTATGTACTTGTGAGGGACAAATTCCCTTAGAGACCTCTCGCGTGGCCCAAACTTTTTTGTTCTATTGAAACAAAATTCACTTTGTTGGTACCGCTTTAGAGGTTCTCTTCGTTGAAAGTTCGTCATCTCCAGTACACATGATCGATTGAAAAGTTCACGCGAGTTTTAAACTCAGAGTGTAACAGTGACAGGTGAAGTCCAGTTAACACTTGTTAAAATAAGCTCCCACTCGTGGTTTAATTTTGGCCTGCGCCATACCCTAAAATTCTTGTTATATCCATCTCCATGTAAACCTAAAAAACTTTCCGGTTATAAGTCGCACTGGATATACCTCTGTACTTTGTGGACTACTTTCGCCTTTGCCATCAATGTCATCATTCTGAACAAATACATTGTAGAACACTTAACATTTTCATGTCTCATCAAATACTACTTAAGAAACTTTTTAGTGTTTTCATGGTACAGAACTACTACTAAAAAAGCTATATTTTTTCACTCACAACTTAGCCTCGTAACTTGTTCTGATATTTTTAATGCAAACAACATTTAGCATATAGTTTTTTTTTATTTAAAACATCTTAAAAACCAAATAGAGTAAAATTCCTTTGTAGAGTGATGATGTCAAAAGGGCGCGAGTAACGTCGGGATTTAGGAAGTTGCTGACAGTCTCATTATACTGCCTAAATATATTTAGTATCACCCAACTAGTGGACTAATGCAAATCCTGCATTTTTATGGGCTACGCTACTAGTCCTTGAGTAGCGAAATTCGCCGTTTTTCTTTCGTTTTATTTTCAAATAAATTGTAGTTTCTAACTTTATTATTGCCTTTTCTGTCCGACTTGTTGGATGATACTAAAACAATTAGACCCTTCGCCCACGGGGCCACGGGGTCAACAGCCCATGGGGCGAAGCCGAATGGGTCATTGACTCGTAACCCTTGCGGGCTACGGGTCAAATTGTAAAATATTCGTTTTTGCTCGTAAATGTTTCTTAAACCTTTTTTATATATTTGATCAACATTTTACGTAATTGGTCTTTGATTCCTTCGCTTGTTGTTTTACGGCGACGTGTAATCGCCAAATCACCGTGCGAAAGAAACAACTTTCCCGCGTTTTCTTTGCAAATTCTCTACACTAACGAGATTGAGGCGGTTTCCCTGAGTGTGGGTTGAACGGCTTTGGTGAGCGAATGGGTGAACGGGGAGATATCGGCCTAAATGAATACCGCTGTTGTTCATTGCTTGACTTTCTCCTTGGACTCTCCACGTCTGCTGGCGAAGGTGATCCCGAGAAATACCCATCCTCCAGGTCATGCGTCGGCGATCGCCTGTTAGAAAGATTCAGCGGTGGTAGTAGAGTTCCGGGGCGCAGTCTGCGGTGGGCACTATTTTGAGGGGTCACTGCCGGGCTTCCCCCCTGCTTGGAGCCGCTTTCCTCACTGTATGGTAATTTAGTAAGGGAGTTGAAAAGAAGATCCGGAAGGACTTCTCCAGATGTGTTATCCGGTCCTCTCGGGGAGAGTTCAGCTGCTTTTGCCAAAGCAATGACATCGCAGGGGCTACTTGGAGGGTCCATTGGTGATGATGGTAATGAAGTACGACCAGGACTTGAAGATGGTTTTTGTTCCTCTAAAGAAAAATCTTGATTAGGCAGATGGAAGCGTGGCTTTTCGGAGTTATTTCTCCAGGGTAAGGATAATTCTATCCTGGGATCTGTATTTAGATATTTGTTTTCCACAGTTGGATTAATCATCGTTATTGGTTGATTTAAGTCTTTCGGTGAACGCCTTCCTTTCTTCGTCGAAGATATACTTGGCAACTGGAACTCAGAAACATCGTTTCTCTCTTTACCGTGATCGTTTAGCGGCTGGAGACCTGGTATACTTTGCCCTAATTTTGGACCAGTCTCCAAGAAGTCTTTTCCTTGAAGACTGTGTGACATGGAGGTCCGGTCTGTCAGATCACTCTTGCTCTTTCTAAGCCCGGGAGGGGTAAAGTTCCCACCTGTGCCCCCTCTACTTGAAGATTCCGATGCGGCTGACCCTCTTCGCGCGTCAGTTTCTACAGTTGTAGAATGTTTCAGTGGCACCAGCAGGGTCTTGATACCTGAAGTCTGAAACTTTCCCATGTCCATCGCCGATAGAGTGTATCGTCTCACAATGGGCACTCCGTCCAGGCGATTGTTCTCAGATGTTGGCACAGGGGAGGCTCGGGGACTTTGCTTCAGTGCATTTGGCGTATGTGTTTCACGGCGAGTCATTTGAGGAGATGCTAAGGGGGTCATAACGGGTGAGGACTGCTGACTGGTCACTGGTGATATAATTCGGTTAGACCTGTTTTCTGTGGCTTCCGTAAATTGCTTATTTATGGCGGAGTTGATAACCACATGTCTTTGAACTGAACTTTCCGAAACTGTGGTGTAGCTTTCGCTTTTGCTCACTGCCACAGTGGAAACTCGAAACGTGAATAGTCGTTCTCGATTTCTACTCTCTTCACTTATGTCCCGATCTTTGTTACTGTCGACAGCTTCTCCTGCTTCGTGACGTACAAAGGCACTAAAGCTTTCTTCTATCCTTTCTTTCCCGCAATACCCAGATTCGATGTGGTCAGCAGAATTGGTCTCCATTGCCTTTTCTGCCATGTCAAAAATATCAACAATTTTTCTCCCTGGGATTGAGTTTGCTTCGTCACCAATTTGTCGATTTTCTGAAGAGCTGTGATTTTGGTCCTCTGAATTCCTGCGCGAATCATCAGAGCAAGGAAACTCGTTTGAATCGAAGGAGGAACAAAATGAATCCTGTAGCTTAAGAAGCTTCTCGAGCCCAGAAGACGGGTCGCGTGGTGCTGCATTCTCGGCATCAGAGATCTGAAAACTAAACCTCTCCTCCTCTGATAGGGAACGAGCGGACGTTTTTCTCTTCTCCTCTGACTCACTTTTATCATCTTGCTGGCCCTCTGTGTTTGTAGAGTTTGTTTCAGCCTCTTCTGTACAGTTTAATATTTCTTCAATATCCAAGGGATCGAAGTGGCACACGGATCTTTTCCTTCTGCGCTCGGGTGGAGCTGCTTCACCATCGCTGTTTAAATTTGCTCCCAAAAGTTTGGCACCAGAGATGGATGGATCCTCCTTTTCAGCGGCGTACAAGTAAGAATGATCCCTCCGGATTCTGGGACCCGTTAGCGGCCAGGAGAATTTTCTTATGTCCTGGATATTGGCCAGACATTCTTCCAGTTGTTTTACTTCATTATTATCACGCGCATTAGCAAGCATGCTTTCACGACAGGCGTTAATAAGAAGTCTTGTGGTCTCCAAATCCTCTGCGTTCATTACGTAATCAAACACTGTATTTTTGCTTTCATCTTCTATCCACGGATTGGACTTCGCGTCCAATAAAGCCTTAATGATTTCATCGCCAGAATTTGTCATGCAAGCATAAATAAGAGCCGTGCGGCCGAAGATATCTTGCAAGTTTACCCTCGCATGTTTGCCGAGTAAATAACTGACGACACGGCCTTTCTCGTCGTTCATGACAGTTTTAGCCTGACAGCACAGCATTAGGGGCGTCTCGAGTCGCTCGTTGCGGACATTAACCGAAGTTCCGCCTTCCACAAGCATGCGCACCAGACGAAGTTTGCAAGTCGAGCTGGCCTGGAACAAAGCCTCTGATCCCTTGTTATTCATTGCTGCGAAACAAGTTTCTAAAATTAGCTGCATTCAAAATAACCACGAGTACAGGTCTATGTACACGTTACGTTTAGACTAGATGTCTGGGTACGCTGTGTTTAGACTAGATATATAATTATTAGGTGCTATTTCCCGCTACCTGCAAACTTAGGAGTGAAAGATCAGATAAAGGGTGAGATCCTAAAGGGCAGAAATTGTTTTCAGGCAATAACATTTCCTCCATCCTTTAACTTTTGACCCATTGCCCTAGATCTTCAACAGTTATAAAGTTTTATTTTTAGCACATTTTCTGGATCAAGACGCTGGCAAAATAAAATGTATCCAAGGTTATGACCATTCTACCTCCATGCTAAGTGTCAACATAGCAATTACAGACCCTTGGCCATGAATCTGAAGCATTAATTGTAAATACACATGAACAACTCTCAAACGTATTGTTAGCACGTCCACTTTTAGGGCTTGCTGTTGCTGTTGTCGTTTTCTTTTAACTTTGTTTTGGTCTGATCTATTATTTTGCTTTGTAATTGTAAAGTTTACGCGGTCTTCATTGTAAATTAAAGCGCGTTTGAACGTTTCTCTGCTGTTTTGCTTTTTTATAAAGACCAATTTTATTGTTACCAGTAATATAAAAGACATTGTTATTAACTCTGTTACTTAATGATGACATTTCAGTATTTTTAGTTTTTGCTTTACTTTTTCTAATTATTGTTCAGAGAATTATTGTATTTTATGTTTTTCTTGGAGGGGGACGATCCAATAAATATTAAACAACTTAAAGATGACCTACATATGATCTTTGACTTTAAACAATGAGTAAATATGACAGATAAACCACACTAGCGAATACTAGGGAAGGAGACTTTTCATATAGCGTACATAACGAATTTTGCAAAGAAGCCTCCAAAATAGGCTTTATTTTTGACTGGTTTTTGCTTAGCGGGTACAAAACGTCGCTGGTTGTTAGTGCAATCTGATATTTTTGACATCTGAGGACAACCTACAGTTCCTGACGATGTACTTTTTGGGTCGATGGACAACTTTATGCATCTTCGATCTTTCAATACGAGCAAGTATCTTTCGATGCTTCGAGCAGAAAACAGTGAGTTCTGTCCACTGCGCTTTGTGACAGAAGCCAAACGCACGCTAAGACTGATTATTCTTTTCCGCCATGATTATTGTTGCAAATACGAAGCAGGTGTTTTCGCGCCAAAAACCCACGCGTTATGCAAACTGTGGGCCTTTCCTCTCAAGAGAGCGCTCCGTTTTCTTCGCTGTAATTTTTAACTTTTCGCCGACATAAGTCCCCTTTCTTTCTATCATCTGACATTGATAATATAAAGTTTGAACATAAGAGAGTATTTGTAACGGTTGCCTTCGTTCTAACCATCAGAAGTTGTTTCGGAAAGACTGAAATTACATTAATTAATGCATTGTGGTTCGATGTTGTTCCCTCGAGAAATTAGTTCATATTATTATCTATACTCGGTAAATACCCAACCCGGAATTGATAGCATATTTTCAAGGACATCGTGCTCACCTTTTTACGTTTAATGAGTCCTGGGCAAACGTTTTGACTTACCCATTGCGTGTTGCCAAAGAAAACTCCGCAAAACTAAAATATTTTGCGAAGTAAACTAGGCGGAGGCCAAAGTAAACAAAGGATTTAGAAAATTATAAAAATAATTGATCTAATGCGGTTAGCCAAAAAAGAAAATGTCCCCGACTGTTCCCTTTAATGTTATTGCCACCCCAGTCTAGCTTTACTGCACCAGTTCTATATTGTTTCTTTGTACGATCGCTTTGTCTAGTCGAAGCATCCCAAAAAATTAGATTCCATAATTTGTGACTTACCTCGAAGCGATACCGATGAAACAGAGCCCAATGTGGTCAATTCTTAGATTTAAGGTGGCAAAACTGAATATAGTTTATCGGACCGTTAAAGTCAAACCTCAGGATGGATAAAATACGAATGGAGTGTTAGTAGGCGACTGTAGCAACACTGTCAAAAATATTTTGTTTCTGTTTTGTTTTCCCTTTTCCCGTCGAGTCATACAAATCCGCAAAGTAATTGAATGTTTTGTGAATATGAAGAGCGATGAAAGCCTCAGGAATTCTTTCTCAAGTGCCCGTTCGTGAGCGGTGAGATGTCGGTCGTCCACTTGTTCCCACAGCGAACTCCTTCAAACATGGCGGTGACCCGATATTCTTATGTCCCAAAAGCAAGACGAAATGTTATTCCACTTTCGTAAGGAAATACCTGATGGTAGTTGTTCGAGTAAAAAGACTTTTCCATTAAAATATTCTTTCGGGTCAAGACAGCTGTAAAAAAATTGCTGCTTGAGTGAAAGTACCGTTCTTTCTTCGGCAGGCTTTCAAAGTGTACTCGCTTTTAGTAATGGATTAATGATCGGAGGCAAATGGAGATTTGCTACGAACTCTTCCCTAATTGAGTTTTGTTGCCGCAGATTAGAAGCTATAAAAATGTTTCCTTTGTTTTCTACCCCGAGTACCATTCAACGTCCCCGTTTGATCAGCAAAATCGCCAAACCTTCTCCCTTGTAAATGAAGGAGATGAAAACACAACATTTTTCGATTACAACTGAGGCGTCGAATTTCCTCGCTTATGGCCTCAAATCAATTATAATTTTTTTCTTTTCAGTCATCAGAGTGATGTATATGTTATATGTCACAAAATAATCACTTCCATTTTGTTATATTCTAATGCATTTAGAGCAAAGCAAATTTTAATCCACAAACCACCAATCAAAAGAGTGTAGCTTGAAATTTAATTGACAATCTAAGAAAACTTACATGCAGCTGTTGTTTAGCAAGTAAAATAAGCTTGTCAAAATTACCTAAGCTTGTATTTTGATGTATAAATTTTGATTAAAGGAAATTATTAGGAATGGAGCGAAGTTAGCTCCATAAATAAACATAATAACCATAATATGAAGCGTCATCGTTTCTAGTTTTTAAAAACGCCCGTATTCATTTAACTCGGCAATCGTGCTTGTCATCGACACAATTTCAAATCAAGAGAAACAGGCGATTGTAAATAACACTTTGGTACACTCGATCTTTTCTATGAGAAGTGCCAGAGGAACTGAAAAAACTCATGTTAAAGGTCTTTAGAGGAGCTAGCAAAGCTCTGACCAACTGAACATAGATAGGGCTTTAAGTTTTTAGAAGAAGGTCAACGAAACACGGACAACGGCAATATATGGATCATGGGTTAATACTGGAGGAGATAAAAGTAGATTGCATTCGGGTGAGCGTGAAAAGCGTCTGCCCGATTATTTTTTGAGATTGCCTTAATTTGTATGGAAATGTTATTTGTAATATTCAGAAATAATCTCTGTTTGTTATGGTTTCTTATGTGGATCTAAACACACTTTTAAATACTCTACATACCTGCAGTGTACATTTTTGGGCCGACTGTAAACGAAAGAAAACCACACATGAAAACCTGGGCCTTTTGGTCATATAGGCTATGACAGGACGTTCGATATAAGATAACCCACGCAGTATAACAAACAAAAATACCTCTACACGGAATTGTCTTTCAAAGTGTTAATGATTGTTTGGTTTGCGTGAACACACTGCGTAAGCAAGTGAAGTTGGAGGAAGAGATAGTTAATCCCCATAAAGGCCTTATTCACTGGGCAATCCTTTCAACTTATTTATAGATCACCAACAGTTGGAGATCCCAGAAGGAGGATCTATATATAGTCCATCTGTGACGCTCTGGCGGACAGCGGCCAAGGCAGCTTTACACGCATTTTTAACGTACACGGAAAGTTAACATGCGCCACCCCCTCAGTTCGTCTTGGGTGTTCAGTTGATTTTATGGACGTTGAAGACAATCTAAAAGCAATGGTACCAACATATGAAAATACCCGCGCACAGAGGGGGTAGGGTAGGGGTATTCTCTTCGACAACGATTCACTGATTCGATAGGGCTCCTAAAACGCCTACATAAACTTGGGAAATACTAATTCTATCTGAAAATGTAGATTGTGAAAACGCTGATAAGTCAGTTGAAATTAGGAATATATAAATCTGAAAAACGTTACAGCAAGTAATAGAAACATATTTAACCAGGGTAAACCTGTCAGCAAATGCTGTTATCAAGGGGTGCCCTGAACAACTAAAATCGAATGAAATAAAAATAGCAGGAAATGAAGCTATAATTAAAATTTCAGCGGAGGATATTAACCCCGTTGCCGTTATGTTTGGCCAGCCGGTTTTCATTTTAAAATCGAGCGAATCATCAAACTTAAGCGTGGAAGACATGGAACAAGGTGAGAGGGAAGGAGTGGGAAGTGAATACAATACAACACAATACTTAATTTAACCGGGAACATACGCTTATCTATATGGTTTACAGATATATGAAATAGATTGATAAATTAATTAATTAATTAATTAATTAATTAATAAATCATCGCTCAGAATGCCTATTGTTCTCGGGACATTTACTTGCAGTTCTAAGGTCTGTCATATTACCTAGTATTATTCAAAGTAACGCTAAGAGCCGAGTCTCAATGGTTAAGATTAACGCGGGTTTTTTAGCGTAGGGAGTATGACCTTGCTTGGAGTTTTAGCAATGAAGACGGCGACGGCGGGGACGAAGGCTTGCAAAAAAAGTATTTATATTTTACCTTTGAATGTCGCAGCTGTTTAAATCTGTTCAGTGGGTCTGTCGGCCTAAAAGCTTGCTCGGGCTAAACATGCACCGACAACGTTTAATTCGAAAAGAAGATACGAAAAATCAGCCATTGCGGTTCGCGTTCTCCAAAATACGTAGCACTTGGTCATTTCACGTTGCCAATTTGTAGAGAACGGTATCAAGATTCAAAACGCACGTGCACAGCTATTGTTCTGCTCATTAAACCTTTTTGTTTGGTGACGCTCTCGTTGCCGTCGCCGTCGTGGTTTGCTAAAACTATAACTTGAAGAAGGCGGAGCATCAAAACAATGAACTTTTCGTATATTGTTTTCGCTTTTGTTTAGCCTATTCGCACCTCAAAAGTAAATTTACCGCGTCTCCCAGTAAGAAAGGGAGGGAAAACAAAAACTGGTTATAAAAATTTATTATTGATCCGTATAAAAGAAAGCTGAAATCGTGTGACCTAAAATATCGCTGCGCGTGAGGAAAACAACCGTTTGCTTTTTTGCACCAGAAGGAACTTATTCAAAGAAAACTATCAAATGGAGTTGTTCTTGGAACGCGTTCGATCGAATGTCTTTGAAAACAACCAAGTGCATTCTTTGATCGCAGTGTTCGTTAGCAGGGCCATTTTTGAAGTCTTTTGCATTTAATAAGTGTTTTGACTTTTGAGAAAGAGAATGGTGGAGTCAGTGAAAGATACAGAATTTAATGGCTCGGTGGTTCGACGGCTCGCCAGTCATATTGAGTGTTTAAAAGAACGAGAAAGGTACACAATTTAGTGGCTCGACGGCTCGCCAGTCGCATTGACTAACAATCCGCCGAGCCACTCGAGCGATACTTCTTTAAATTGACTGACAAGCCACCGAGCCACTCGACTGATACTTCTTCGAAAGTGGCCCAGTATTCTGTAGTTTAGCCAATTTCTTTGAAAACTATCGACGGCTTTTACCATGTAGAATATGTACCGCCTGTAAAACCTCTTTAATAAATGTTTGCATAGTTAAAGAGCGCTTGATTCTTACGCG
>JAHPZR010041036.1:5000-10000 GCA_019787425.1 Platygyra sinensis | reverse complement strand
ATATACTGATCTTGCGAAAAGATCGTTTGGCGCATGAAATGAAATATTCATGGCGTAAAAGCTAATAAACGGGGCATTTTCACCTAAAACAAGTACACGCGGCTGTTCAATACCAGCCAGATGTTTTTCAACATTCATCTTGTCAAACTCTCCGTTGGGGGCTTGGCAGCTCCCTTTGGCGTAATTCTTCATAAGTCTGAACTACCTTTTCTTTTCCTTTCAGGGAAAGCCCCGCATTTACACTGGTATAAGATATAATGGTGTTATGATAAAAAAAAACTCTCTCTTGATAGCTTCTCTTGACAGCTGTCAAAACGAAGGCGGGTGCAATACTTGTAAAACCTGGGTCTACTTTTTTGCATAAATTGCTACGAGTCATAAGTGTTGTATAAAACTTGTTGTGATGGGAGGAAGCAATAAAAGTTTTTTATATATATCTTTGAGCTTGCCAAACCATTTAATTAAAGGATAGATGTAATAGGCGATAAAACAGAAACATCTTTTTTGTGCTATTTACAGAATTTAAACGACCAGCCATAAAATATATTTTGGTCCTTTTTTTACCGAAAATAGTTCAGGCACATCACGTATAGCGTCGAATTTTCAGTCATCAAGCGAATGAAGAAAGCATTGACTAGATTCAGGAAATCCTTTGGGAGAGGAAATTACAAAAAAACACAAGCAAATCACAAAAACAATACTCTTTCAAAAGTTGCAAGCGACTGCCTGGTGCGCTATTCTTTCAAAAGCCCGCGCAGTGAACTTTCACGTTGAAGAAAGACATGTTCTAAAACAAAGTGCCCACTCGGTCCACACCATGCATTTATTTCCCTTTCCGGTGAAAAAGCCTCAAAAACAGTGTTAAACTCTTTATCGATAAAGGTGTTTTTTTTCCTATGCGATATGCTTCACTTGTACACAAAAAAATTGACCGGGTCAGGCATAAAGTTGCCGGGTTCATCTGTTTCACCTCATCATCTGATTCCCAAGAGACTGGCCTTAAATTTCGACTGTTGTTACACCTACCTTTTGTAATCTAGTCCTTTTCTAAGTATTCCGCTTGAAGCACACGAATCCGGTCTGTAAGAATAGCGAATTGACCAAGAAATTTCCATTTTTGGCCTTATAAGAACTTTAAACAAACACCGTCGAAAACGAAACGCTTGATAAGTGGCATTTTCAAAAGCTTGCCAGCAAACTGCAGTTCCCATTGGCTAACAGAGCTGCTATGAACCAGTCGCACTTATGACATACAGATAATGGAAATTTTAATGGCCCAGCAAGTGATCCGCAAAGTAGGAAACTTGGTGTCCTCTTTTATGGATGGAAAGATTCTAAATTATCGCCGCTGGGGCAAATTGACATTGCTCTGATGAAATCTCGCGCTGATCCCAGCGTATGCTTACACGGTTATGATATCCCTTGACCCAAGACGAAATTTATTACCACACTGACTTATGTCAAATAAGCATTTGATTGACCTGGTCATTTCGACTTTTGATAGTGAACTTAAAGTTATGCTTATTGTGTACCTTATATTCCGGTAACTTTGGTTGGGGTATTGTGTTTGTCGGTTCGTTTTCAAGCTTCGTGTAACAAATGTGATGAATATGCAATAGTGCTGTCTTATTCAAAAAAAAAAAAGTGGTATTTTGACCAGCTGTCGATTTTCAAATTTGGCATGCACCCGACGCCCGGGAAAATGTCGTATAAACGCATGACTGATTCTCGCTTTCTCATGCTGCTTCCGCGCCAGGGATTAATTCGCCTGAAAAGGAGTGCGAGCGAGTCACGCTTGATTGAAGTCATTATTGGCTCATTGGGTGGAGCGAGATTTTAAGCCAATTCGTCAGTGTGTTAACGCATATCATTATCTAAAGAAAATGCGAATTAGTTTCTGCACTCAAGTGAAAACCGCTTTAGTAAGAAAGAACACACTCTTCTTTTGAACTCATTTAAATACTATTAACTAACTCGCAACCAAGTCATAAGTATCTTTGTATTGTTGTCAAAATTTATTGCACTTTCAGTTAGTCATTGTTATGGTTGTAATTCTTCTGAAATGTCATAGTTTGCATGAGGCATACTTAAATTGATGCTTAATAACTATCTTAAGACTTTCTCTCTAAACAATATTTAAGAAATAGCACACATCTCTCAACTATACTAAGGCCTCGGTCAAAGATTTCTACTGGTAAAAACAGTTTATTCTTCATATTTCTGAAGACATAAATGAAAATTGAACCAGCACAAAACATTTTAAAATATATATTGTGTTTTGGACGGATCACGTGACATTTTACGTGACGTTCAGCGGAAAATAGCCGATATTTAAGGAATTGGTGGAAGAGATTATCAAGGTAAGAAAGCCAATCCTCCATATAGGTCTTATACCAAAGGTAATCCCTCTTAAGTTATTTTAGACATTGTACCCAGTTCTTCCTCGGATATTACTCGCGCGTTGCGTGGATGTTTTCCGCCTGGAGGATCTGTTTATGTCATTTCGTTTCGTTTCAAAGGAAAGGAAAGCCTCCAACGCTGTGGGGATGCGTTCTTTGATATTTTGATCACAAGCAAGGGAGCTTGGGCCTTCGGTATGCTTTAATACATTTCGAAACTGTCTCCAGCACAAACAATAACAAAGGAATGAACAGCAGAAATGTTTAGACAACCGTGTGCAAACAAACGCCCAAACACAAGCCAGGCGACCGGACAAACAGATGGTCAAAAGTGCAGGCAGACGCTCGCTCCCCAAGCAGCACAAAGCAGTTTAAGCAACGGCAACAATGTGAAAGACAACGTCGATTAAAAATCGACTGAATATTCTCATCCATGTTTATGCCGCGGAATTCCAGAATACGTGGATTATGTTACCCTGTTTGTTGAATGTCAGTTGCGTAATAAAGTGATGAATTACCATGTGTAACGTCTCCTTAATTTAAAGATTCGTCTTCTTAGCTTCGGGGCATTTCGACAGGGACCGCGCAACAAGCTTTTGGGTAGGGCGCTAAAAAAACGCGTAGACGAAATGTTTTTTTTCAGGGGGGAGGCATGCTTGGGAAGTTTTTATTTGATTTCTCTAAGGTGACAAAGAGTGCTTTTGTAACGATAAAACAATTAATCTTTTTTCCACATCTTCAATGATGTTGCTATTGGGACTCAAAATTCATCATCACTCTTTTTATAACGTGATGACTTCTTTTATCATTTCCCCTTCTGGGTTGGGTAGCTGTTTAATTTTTACTATGATGTCGTCGAGACACGAATAATCACCATCCTTCAGCAGCACTTGTAAAATTTCCATCTGGGCAGTTAACATTGAAATATTAGCATCATCGTTGTACACACAACCATTGCACTCGTTGCCGTTGCCCTTAAAGTTTGCTTAATTAAACTCCCTGAAGCCGAGTAAGCGGTCAAATAATGAACAGCCAAACGAGCACAAACCAAACGAAAGCTCGGTCGAACAAAAATTGTTGATAGCGCAGAATACACATCTGCTATGAAACGAACTTGTACAATGACGTTCCCGCCATTTCGTCTCAGGTAGTTTCGAGAAATTCGGTTCGGCTATCCACGCATCGCGCGAGTAATATCCGCGGAAGAACTGGGTACCACGTCTAAAAAAAAAACTTCGGCTTGGCTAGAAGGCCTATATGGGAGTTCACTCTGTTACCTTGATAATCTCTTGGTGGCGGATTTTTAGTAATATCGCTCAACAAAAATGCGTTTTAGTAACAAGTCCATTATTTTCATCCTCTCACGTTTGAAATTACCGTCTCTCTTTTCGCAGAACAATTTGATTGGTAAAGGTCATCTGTTTTTCTGATGAGTCCCTTGGCAGGGATGAAACATGCGTATGTAAGGCTAGCCATTGTAATATTCTCTCACACTTTTAATCGCCTTTTAATTGATCATTTATATCTTCTGAAACTGAAATCAAGAACGATCATTCTGATTTCAATTTCCATCAACAAGTCTCATTCATTGGTCAATTCAGTTAAAATTCGCCACCAATTCGCCGATTTGCCAAACTTTAACATCACGCGATCACGTAATATGTTAAGACAAGACAGGAGGCCAAATTTTATAATCCGGAAGACTTCAGCTTCGTGATGCAAATATAACAAGAGATCTAGCTTCCCATGCATAATTCTACTTTACATTTCTGTCTCACCTAAGGCGTTAAGCCCCGACCTAACAATCACAACATTTTACCGCAACTTATCAAAAAACGTTTGGTTTAACCTTTTTAATTTTTTAACCTTTTAGCCTTGTATATAGAATACATTATCACAACATTGTTGGCTCGGTATTTGCAAGCCGCGGCCAGATGATCGCAACATTTCAATACAACATATCGCAACATGTTACCCGCGTTTGGCCACCCTGTTGCGACGTGTCGCACGACATTTTGGATCTTGCAAATCGAACTAGTGCGCCTACTTTGGCGCAACATTGTTGCAGAAACCTGGCCAAATGACTACATGCTGGTGAAAGGTTTCAGAATTCAAAATATGCCCCTTTTTCACTTTGCAAGTTCGAACAATGAGATTTGCAACTTTTTTAATTTAGCTCAAAATCATATAGGTAACGGTACCATTTGGTAATGAAAAGCAAACACTTGAACATGAGAAAGTTCGTATATTTATACTGCGGAGAATGATATGAAGATCATCGCAGTTATGCACACAAGTTAGGTAGTTGTGAAATTAAAGCCTGAAAAAAATGTAGCTAAGCCTGAACCGGATTTGAACCCGGCCATGACAACCTGAATTTTTTTTTACCAGGCAACTGGCTAAGTTGTGCGCATACTGCGATGATCAATCAAATCTTCAAAACAAAGCAAAATTTAACAACAGAATCACCGTCCTTTTTAAGTAACTGTTGTCAGCTAGAAAACGGCAATGCACTAAGTTCCCAATTTCCTAGATATTACAAATGATTATTTCAGCATATTGTTTGGAGAGGCAGGAATGATTGATACTATCAAATTGTAC
>JAHPZR010041034.1:0-19587 GCA_019787425.1 Platygyra sinensis | reverse complement strand
AAAAAATCAACCCGAATATTTGTCCAGGGGACTCGGAGAGGCAGTGATTCATCGATGACTGAATGCATAATGCCAGTTGGTTACTTGTGGTGATGGTTGGATGACCGCTTTCAGGCTGGTCTGACGTCATCGCGAGCTCAGGTAGTGTCCTTAGGTGTTCTGACGTCATCGTGCCAGCTGTCCTGACTAGTCGATCGACTGTGTGGGTGTCTGACGTCATCGTGGGCAATCGAGTCATCGTACTTGTCGGTAGGGATTCCTGGGCTGTCCGGGCACCACGCCCATCGTGTGTGTCCAATTGGGAGTGTACGACTATCATCATTGCGCTGCCCGACGTCAGCGGCGAGGTTCCTAGTGACCTTCAGCGTGGGCCTCTAGGCTGTATGCCTCGGACAGCCCTTAGGCTTATACTTGGGACCTAGGATTAGCTGCAGCACCCATAGGCCTAGCCATTTCTTCCCAATATCTCTGTCACGTATCAAGCAACGCTTAATCTCTGATCGCTCATTAAATTAACTCCACTGTTTAGGCTGGTTTTCATGTAAATTTTAGGGGTCGATTTTTGGGCATTTTTTGAAAGAGATATTTTACTCAAAGGCTAGGTAAATCAGGAAAATTTGAAATGTGAAGATTTGAGGATGGAAAATGAAATTGAAGGAAGAATCAGACGGACGGATACCAAACAGTCGCTACCAACCTATGGGGCTCTCATTTGGTAGTGTGTTCAACTGTCTGTAGGGTTTCAACCCATTTTAATATCCCAACAAATTCACCTTATAATATTACTCATGAGATCACTCCTATCAGTTGACCCCCGCCATTAACTGTGGGGCATGGTTAGGGTAAGCCTCAAGCTGGGGTAATGACCTTTAGGGTGAAGGGACCTTAGGGTTAGCCCTCAACTCTGCTCGATGGTTGGAGCCTGGAGTGGAATAGGTGGTCATGTCCTTGGAGACCTTTTAGGACCCCCAAGGGCTGTGTCAACCATGTTGAGCTCTACTTTTTTTTTTTTTTTTTTTTTTTTTTTTTTTTTTTTTTTTTTTTTTTGTTTTTTTTTTTTTTTTTTTTTTTTTTTTTTTTTTTTTTTTTTTTTTTTTTTTTTTTTTTTTTCTTTTTTTTTTTTTTTTTTTTTTTTTTTTTTTTTTTTTTTTTTTATTTTTTGGTTGACCTTCGAGGGACCCGCAAGGAGTGGAGACCCTGAGAGCGAGATATGGGACTCCAGTCTAGATTATGGTCGTCAACTTGTCTATAAAATAATAAAGAGTCGACTTGATAGTCAGTAGAGATCAAGATGCGACTGCCACTCAGACAGAAAGGTCGCGGGCGCTGCGAAGCGTGCTGCAAAATACAGATCCCCGGAGAGGCATCATATGGTCACACAAGAGGGCCATAGCACATTGCGCTAGCTTGATGGTAGCGTGGGACCCCTTCTTTTGAACGCTGACACCCTTAAACATGTATAAGAAAGATACTGAGTCGTGATTGAAGACTTGTTATTAGAACGTCATAAGGCTTTTTTTTTAATTGTATTCACTCTGCAATAGCACCTACGGTATGATATATCGATCTTCAGTAGCTACTATCTCTGAATCGAACTGTTCTGAGGCTGCCTAGTTACTTTCTCTGCATCGTGTAGTCTTGGAGTACTCCAGTTAGCCTTCCTCTACCGCGTCAGTACGCCACAACACTGGACGCGATGCAGGATAAATGTATCATAAGGAACTATAGCGAAACTACATGTGACTGGACTCCTCCCATGTACGAACCGAGATCTGTCATTGCAATATACAGGATAATGATGATAGGCCAGCAGAGGACAAGAAACGAATCTGGGACATGTGCATTGGTAACTGTCGGGCCAGCAGAGACTATGACGAAGATTCAGTTCCGGGCGCCTCTCTCAAGCCCTCGAGGCTAAGATCGAATTTATTAACGGGAGCGAAGCAACAATTACACTAAGCCGGGACAGCATTAGCCACCTTCCCGGGTTTCGACACTCTTCGCGTTCCACTTACCTCACCCGCGAACCTTTTTTACGTCCGAGAGAATATTTAATCACAGCCACTTCTCCATAATCGTAAGAAGAGGGCGTCTACGTGAAAGTATATGTTGTTGCTAAGACACCACAAGAACATGGCAGACGCAGATGAGTTTTAAGATTAGGGGCACGCGACGTAGCCATCGAGATACTATTAAAGGCTTAAAAAAGGACTTATGTAATTAATCCCTATGAATCACTAATTCAGATTGAAGACGACCACGATGTAGTGACACTGAGAACGCTTGGAGTAGTGCAAGGGATCTCGTCAATATACCTATTCGGTCCTTAGCCACTCATGAGAAGCGCCAGTGCTTAGGCGCATCTAGCGGTGGAAACATAGCAATTTGACCATAACAGGCAAAACTCCATTAATCACCAGTGGCATAAACGATAACCAATCAGTAATTTCTTGCCATTCGCTGACCGTGTGGCTTATCTTATTAAATAGCGAGCTGACAGAGCATTAACACTGTATAGACGAAATGAAGAAGGGGCCATGCCATTCCGGTACTCGTCGATAAGGCTTGCTCCCGCATGGGAATCAAAACTATGACATCACACTTGAGCGCCCGCATTGCCTTGCCATTCAGTGTCAGAGGATCACGTCGGGGTGGTCGAGCCCAATAATCCCGGGATGCGATGCGGTCAGGCTAAGCGTACATCTCTGAAAACGAATAAGCGATTCGGAAGGCAATACAATCCCCCCCCCCTCACTATATATTACTTCACAGATGCATAAAAACAGGCGCAGCTTAGCGCTGATTATCGCTATTGTGTAGCAAATAGTGTATTCTTACATTATCTTGATCATATTACTGTTTATAAGCGTTTAAATAAGACAGAATGCTCACTGCAGACTATTGATTTGTCTAGAACTCGAACTCTGGGCCCCTCCCTTCTGATCATCGTACATCGCTTGAAAAATCTGCATATAAAACAAGAGCTTCCGCCTTATCGCCGCGTGGGATGTACCATATGAAGATGTATTTTGCTCAGCCCGTTTGCATGAATCACCAGAAAACGGAGCTTTATTGCATACGATACCACGCAAGGTGCAATCACCTGGTAGTAGATTAAACCCTTGCAGAAAGTGTGTACTACTGTATTATAAGAATAATGGAAAATACAAAACCAAATAGGTACAGGAACGGAATGCCCAGTTGAAGGCACTTCGGAGAAATATGGATCATGATGCTAAACAATTCCTAGATTTGGGACCACATAAAAATTATGACGAAATGGATGCATAGAGACATGAATATGATTAACAATTCCCTCAGATTGTATAGCTATCTCCTAGTGCAAATGCAATCAGTAGCACTCTCTACTGCATTGTTTTTCGAAAGCACAAAATCTTAATTATGCGTCTTATTAAAGAAGACGAAAACGGGCGTATCGGAGAAAAGGCTTTGTAATGCCTGAAGCAAGGAGTACAACTCGATGACACACATTCCAGCAGTAATTGTGGCTTCTACTGGGGAAGATTGTACCATGGGGTCTTTTTCGTTAATACTAAATTTCCATGGATCTAGTCAGATGCACTGCGTTGGTTTGTAAGTTTTTACCCCAAGATACATCCCAAATCTGCCAGCATCGTGGCTCTGGACCTCAACTCACGCTTTCGAAGTGAACTATGTAGCCCCTTGTCTCCCAGCGGCTACTACCCAGTCCCTTCCCCCCCGATTTCCTAGTTCGCAATTACGAGAAAAACAGCCAAATCTGTGTAACAGGCAGTATTTCGGAACATTTATTGTCATCATCAACGAGAGTCAACTATGATGATGAACCACAGTCAAAAATCTGTTTTCATGGTTCTTTTAATTGGCTATATAGATATATCTCCGCTAACTTTCACAATTAGTGATAATGGGCGCCTTCTTGAACAAAAATTCCAGAACTTCGAAACGATGGGCAAATCTCTGAATTTTTGGTTAAAGAAGGCGCCCATAATCAACTGAATGTAACAGTTAGTCGTATATATATGTATAGACAAATTAAAGAACATGACAACAGATTTGGACTGTGTTCATAATCAGAGTTGAACCTCTCTGATGATAGAACAATATGTTCGAAATATCCATGTACACAGATTGGACTGTGTTTCTGTAATTGCGAACTAGGAAGCGAAGGGAACTGGGAAGGTAGCCGCGGGAGAAGGGGCTACATAGTTCACTTCGAAAGCGTGAGTTGAGGCCAGAGCAACGGAGTGTGGCATATTGGGATTATCTTTATGGGGAAAAAACCTACAAACCAGACGCAGTGCAGCGACGAGCCATGTGAAAATTAATATTTAACTGAAAAAGACCCCAGGTACAATTCTTCCCAGTAAAGCCACAATCTGGCAGGGAAAAAGGGAAATAACGTTGTGTCATCGATGTACACCTTGCTCAGGCTTACAAAGCCTCTTTCTCCGATACGCCCGTTTCGTCTTCTTTAAGAAGAGCCACTAAATTAAGATTTTGTGCCTTTCGAAAAAACAAATCAGAGGAGCCATGAGCACTTTCACTAGGGAAGACATGTGTAAAATTCCATGCCTGCATCCATTTCGTCATATTTTTATGTGCAATCTCGAAGTTAGCTCTGTCCCTTCTCAGTGCTTCAACTGGCAACCTCCGTAGCCATGGTTTTCCATTATTCTTTAATACGTATCCCTTTCTGACAAAGGAACTTAACCAGGATTACTGCAGCAAAACCCTGGTATTGCAAATGGCTCAAAACATAAATCTCGGCTCCCCAACAGCGGCGAGCGGAGCCCCTTTATCCGATCAGCGATGACGTGATCCAAAAGGGATGCAAAGCGTTCTAAACAATCAACGTCAGTGGTCATTCTTTTTTAAAACATAAAAGAAAATAAAAGATCAAGGTAAATATGTCTACACAAATCGATAAGTCACCACTGTCACACAGGTTCATCTGAGAAGTAAAATTTCTTCGAAATGACTTCAGAGTGTACCTTACCTGACGCGCTGGAAGGGGTGACCAGCCACGTGTCCGACACGTGGCTGGAACGGGAAGGGGTGATCAGGATTCCAGTGACGCATCCTCGATACATGGCCCTCCTCGTTAACAGGTAATTCGTATCCATAGAACAGGCACGGCAGAAATTTGATTGGGTAACCTGGTGGTTAATTGAGTTTTGTTTTGGTAATGCATCACACACAAGCCATATGGCTTATGAGAAGCGAAAGAATGACGGACCCATGATCTAAACGGTTCAGGTCCTTTCGGTCCCTTCTTCATTGAATAGATTAAAGGGATTTAATTAAAAGGTCCTTTTTAACTTTAATAGAATAGATGGCCTCGGCGCGTGCCCACTAAGCCTTAAAAACTTCATCTGCGACTGACATTATTGGTGCAGCAACAAATACTTTCCGTGCGCCCTCCCTACTTTGGAGAAGTGGATGGATAAATATCTCTCACAAAAAAGGTCCGGGAGGAATGGAACTCGAAGAGTGTCAGAAACACGGAGCAACGTTCTGTGTAAAGGCTTCCTCCCGTAATAACGATCTTCCTCGAGGGCGGAGAGAGCGAACAACTTCATCATCGAGCCCAGAAATACAACCATACATTTTTTTCTCCCCCCCCCCTCCCAAACTTTATTCCACTAGAGTCGTACTATGGATCCAAAACCATGTATGTGCATGCCTATGTTTCCATCCCCAGGTGTTGGCAACGAGAGAATACTGAGACAAGCAAGTCAAACACAGCTCGAAACAGTCATCGAGATGAACACAAGATCGATAATAAGTCAATCAGATGAAAACAATTAAAACAGTCAAAACAAGTCAATCAAGATATAAGTCTCTTACAATGTTAGGTGTTCCGCGTTCAAAGAGGTGTACCACCACCCAAACGAATCAACTCACTTTGACTGAATCTCGGATTTCCACATCAAGCGAACCTTGCTGAGTGGCAGCCATCTTGACTCTAACCTCTAAAGCGACCTTTATTTTAAGACAAAACCATTCTGACGAGCTCGCCCTCAGGGTCACTCCCTTCGGGTCCAAAGGTCACCAAGGGAACCCTTGGGGTCAAAGGTTCTCCAAGGGACATGACCCTTCACGCCGGCTCCAGACCGAGGAGCAGAGTGAGGCTAACCCTAAGGTCCACCCTAAGGTCAATAACCCCAGCTTGAGGCTAACCCTAAACCAGGGCCCCACAGTTAATGGCGGGGGTCAACCTGAATAGGAGGGAAATCTCATGAAGTAATATTATAAGGTGAATTTGTTGGGAGATTAAAATGGGTTGGAAACCCTACCAGGACAGTTGAACACACTACCAAATGAGAGGCCCATAGGTTGGTAGCGGGACTGTTCGGTATTCCGTCCGTCTGATTCTTCACTTCAAATTTCAATTTCCAATATCCATCAAATCTTCACATTTCAAATTTTCCTGAATTTAAACCTAGCCTTTGAGTAAAAATATGCTCTTTTCAAAAAATGCCCCAAAAATCGACCCCTAAACATTTACATGAAAACCAGCCTAAACAGTGGAGTTAATTTAATGAGCGATCAGAGATTAAGCGTCGCTTGAAACGTGACAGAGATATTGGGCAGAAAAGGCCTAGGCCTAATGGGTGCTGCAGCCTAAGCCTAAGGTACCCAAGTATAAGCCTAAGGGCTGTCCGAGGCATACAGGCCTAGAGGCCCCACGCTGAAGGTTCACTAGGGAACCACGCCGCTGACGTCGGGCAGCGCAATGATGATAGTCGGACACTCCCCATTGGACACCACACGATGGGCGTGGTGCCCTGGACAGCCCGAAGGAAATCCCTACCGACAAGTACGATGACGTCGATTGCCACACGATGACGTCAAGACACCCACACAGTCGATGGACTAGTCAGGACAGCTGGCACGATGACGTCAGAACAACCTAAGGACACTACCTGAGCTCGCGATGACGTCCAGGACCCAGCCTGAGACAGCGGTCATCCACCCCTCACCACAAGTAACCAACTGGCATTATGCATTCCGTCAATCGATGAATCACTTGCCTCTCCGAGTCCCGGGCGACAAATAGTCGGGTTGAAATTATACAATTTACCTCAGTGTTCAACATGGCTTATTCTCACCGGGACCCCCGGGGGCCGATAAGTCTGTTAAAAGCCCCGTTATAGCGGGTATCATCTCGACCAACGGACTGAACCGAGTACCCAGCGAACCGCGAACCGCATGGAAAATCGCTTGATCGCGGTGCCTTGGCGTCACGTTTCGCAGTCGGCGATTCGAGTTTTCAGGCTTCAAGGAAACGGTTGGCGTGCTGTTAGTGATTTTAGCGGAGAGATTCGCGTATGATTCGTTTGGCAATTAGTGACGCCCATCTTTTCTATCATGTTTATCAACGTTTTAAGATAGCGCCTTGGTCTTGTAACAACAAAATACTTATGCGCAAAAAACGGGTAGACTGATCCCCACGGCGAAGAGAGGATAAGGAAATAAAACGGAGCAGTGACATATTAAACGAGTACGATAATAATTGGTCCGATATTTCGGTTTTTGAAAATCAAACCTTCTACGGGGGCCTAACTGACCCAGTCTCTCCAAAGATCCGGCACCCTTTGCATTGGTTGGTAAGTTGTGGTCTTGCCGATATTAAGAAGGACTTGTAACAACACAACAGCGGAAAATTAATGGCGGGTTATTTTACTAGGGAATCACCTTAAAATCAACCGGTGAGCTCAAAATTCTCCACAAAACTGTATATTGAGATGTTTACAATGGGAGCACTGAAATTGCTTCCCATTAGCTAGCAAACGATGATGTACCAACGTGACTGATATGCGCCAACACGCGGGGGATCTATCAGACTGAGCTACATCGGCATATAAAGCGTTACTGTAAATCATTTCTATACAGCACGAACCGTGTCTTGAAGCTGAAAACTCGAATCGCCGACTGCAAACGTGACGAACTAAGGACGAGATCAAGCGATTTTCCGAGGTTCGCGGTTCGCTGGTACTGGTTCAGATGCGTCGGTGTTCGGATGTTCTCGCGCTCTACGGGGCTTTTAAGCAGACTTATTGGCCGCGGGGGCGGAGAAATAAGCCATTTTTTCAACACTGGGTAAATGTTAAATTCCCCGCTATGTCCCTGGGCTGCGGGGGCAGTGATTTCAATTGAACTGATGCCGATCAATGCAGTGGTACTTGTGGTGGGTGGTATGACCGCTGTCCAGGCTCGGTCTGACGTACATCGGGGAGGGGGGGGAGTCGAGACTCAGGTAGTGTCGCTTAGGGTGTGTTGCTGACGTCCATCGTGCAGTGTCCTGACGTCATCGGTGTGGTGTCCTGACGTCCATTCGTTTGGGCTCTATCGACGTCAATCGCGTCGGGAGGATTTTCCTTGGGGGTGTTCCGGGCCCACGCTCCAGTTCCGTGTGGTGATCCCTTGGGGTGTCCGACTTCATCATGCGCTTGCCTCGACGTTCATTCGTCGTGGTCTCCCTTTGACGCTTAGGCGTGGAGTGGGCCTTAGGCCCCTTAGCGTGGAGGCCCTTAGGCTTAACATGGGCCTTAGGCTTAGCGCAGACCATAGGCCTAGGTCCTTTCTGCAATATCTCTGTGTCACGTTTCAGAAGCAACGCTTAATCTCTTATGCTCAATTACACCATTAACCACTGTTAGGCGTGGGGCTGTAAATTTGCGCGCGATTTTGTGTCATTTTTGAAAAAGAGATATTTTTACTCAACGGATACGGTTGAATTCAGGAAATTTGAAATGTTGAAGATTGGATGGATTGGAAAATGATGAATCTTGAAGTGAAGAATCAGAAGACGGAATACCAAATACAGTCCGCTACCAAACCTGGGGGGGGCGCTCATTGTGCGGGTGTCACTGTCTGGTAGATGTTTTTCCAAAAGACGCCGATTTAATCCAAACAAATCCCCTAATATTACTTCAAATTTCACTTCCTATTCAGGTTTACCTCTGCCGCCTTACGTGGGGCCCTTGGTTAGGGTTAGCCTCAAGCTGGGGTATTCGACCGTGTAGGTGGGATCCTTGAGGGTTAGCCTCCACTCTAGCTCCTCGGTCTGGAGCCTGGGCGTGAAGGGGTCATGTGTCCTTGGAGGACCTTTGGACCGCCAAGGGTTGGCCTTGGGGACCTGGGACCCGTAAGGAGTGACCCTGAGGGGCGAGCTCGTCTAGACTGGTTTGTCTTAAAATAAAAGAGTCGCATTTAGAGGTAGAGTTCGAGATGGCTGCTCCACTCAGGGCAAGGTCGCTTGGTAGGTTGGAAAATCGGAGCGATTCAGAGCTCAAAAGAGGTGATGCGTTTCGGTGGTGGTAACCACCTTCTTTTGGAACGTCGGGACACCTATAACATTGTAAGAGACTATAATCCTGATTGACTTGTTTTGACTTGTTTTTAATTGTTTTCTATCTAGAATGACTTATTATCGATCTTTGTGTTCATCTCGATGACTTGTTCGAGCTGTGTTTGACTTGCTTGTCTCCAGTCTTCTCTCGGTTGCCACACCTGGGGATGGAAAAACATAGGCATGCAAATACATGGTGTTGGATCCATGTACGACTCTGTGGAAATAAAGTTGGGCGAGAAAAAAAATGTATGGTTGTTTTCTGGGCTCGATGATGAAGTTGTTCGGCTCTCTCAGCCCTCGAGGAAGATCGATTATTACGGGAGGAAGCAAACATTTACACAGGACGTTGCTCCGTGGTTTCTGACACTCTTCGCGTTCCATTCCTCCCGGACCTTTTTTTGTGAGAGATATTTATCCAGCCACTTCTCCAAAGTAAGGAGGGCGCACGGAAAGTATTTGTTGCTGCACCCAAAAAATGGCAGTCGCAGATGAAGTTTAAGCTTAGTGAGGCACGCGACCGAGCCATCTAGTCTATTAAAAGTTAAAAAAGGACTTTTAATTAATCCCCTTTAATCTATTTCAATGAAGAAGGACACGAAGGACCTGAACGTTGAGATCAATGGTGTCCGTCATTCTTTCGCTTCTCAGAAGCCATATGGCTTTGTGTGATGCATTACCAAAACAAAACTCATTAACCACCAGGATTAAACCCAATCAGAATTTCTGCCGTGCCTGTTACTATGGATGACAGAATTACCTGTTAGACGAGGAGGGCCATGTATTCGAGGATGGGCGTCATGGGAATCACTGATCACCCCTCCCGTTCCAGCCGACGTGTCGGACACGTGGCTGGTCACCCCTTCCAGCGCGTCAGGTAAGGTACACTCTGACGTCATTTCGGAAAGAAATTTTACTTCACAGATGAAAACAGACAGTGGTGACTTATCGATTGTGTAGATCATATTTTACCTTGATCTTTTATTTTCTTTTATGGTTTTAAAAAAAAGAATGACCACTGACAGTTGATTGTTAGAACTGCTTTGGCATCCCTTTTTGATCACGTCATCGCTGAATCGTATAAAAGGGGCTCCGCTCGGCCGCTGTGAGCCAGAGATGTATGTTTGTAGCCTTTGCAACCAGAGGTTTTTGCTGCAGTAATACTGGTTAAGTTTCCTTGCAGAGAAGGGTACGTATTAAAGAATAATGGAAAACCATGGCTACGGAGGTTGCTCCAGTTGAAGCACTGAGAATGGACAGAGCTAAACAATTCGAGATTTGACACATAAAAATATGACGAAATGGATGAAGGCATGGAATTTTACACAGGTCTTCCCTAGTGAAATGCAATCATGCTCCTCTGATTTGTTTTTTCGAAAGGCACAAAATCTTAATATGGCTCTTATTAAAGAAGACGAAAACGGGCGTATCGGAGAAACGGCTTTGTAAGCTGAAGCAAGGTGTACAATCGATGACACACATTCCATGCAGTATTGTGGCTTTTACTGGGGAAGAATTGTACCATGGGGGTCTTTTTCAGTTAATATTAAATTTTCACATGGCTCGTCGCATGCACTGCGTCTGGTTTGTAAGTTTTTCCCCAGATAATCCCAAATCTGCCAGCACTCCGTTGGCTCTGGCCTCAACTCACGCTTTCGAAGTGAACTATGTAGCCCCTTCTCCGCGGCTACCTTAAACCCAGTCCTTCGCTTCCTAGTTCGCAATTAACAGAAACACAGTCCAAATCTGTGTAACATGGCATATTTCGAACATATTGTTCATCATCAGAGAGGTCAACTCTGATATGCCTATCTATATAAACAGAACAAATGCTGGAAAAGATCAAATGCCCCGAGCGGGATTCGAACCCACGACACCCCGATCTCATGAAAGGTGCTCTAACCACTGAGCTACCGAGGCAACCACAGTGGAGTGAGTCGAATATTGGCTACAAACGAACATCGGTTACCAGACATTTGCTCCCAGGCCTCTCGGACTGGGAATTACTTCTGTTGATCGTCGAGACGAAAGCTCATCGGACCAGATGTTAAGTAGAACCTTACACATTATGTAGAGTTGACCTCTCTGATGATGAACAATATGTTCGAAATATGCCATGTTACATAATGTGTAAGGTTCTACTTAACATCTGGTCCGATGAGCTTTCGTCTCGACGATCAACAGAAGTAATTCCCAGTCCGAGAGGCCTGGGAGCAAATGTCTGGTAACCGATGTTCCTTTGTAGCCAATATTCGACTCACTCCACTGTGGTTGCCTCGGTAGCTCAGTGGTTAGAGCACCTTTCATGAGATCGGGGTGTCGTGGGTTCGAATCCCGCTCGGGGCATTTGATCTTTTCCAGCATTTGTTCTGTTATATAGATAGGCATATCAGAGTTGACCTCTCTGATGATGAACACAGTCCAAATCTTTTTTCATGGTTCTTTTAATTTTGTCTACACTAGATATATACGCTAACTTTACAATTCAGTTGATTATATGGGCGCCTTCCATTGAACCAAAAATTCCAGAACTTAATTTCGAAATGAGGCAAATCTCTCGTCTACTAATCCTAAACGATTATTGGCTGCTTATGACCTCATGTGGTTCTCACTACAAGCTGTTGCACGATAATACAGAAAGACAGCTGATTACCATAGTTAAGGGCTTTTCTATATGTTCACGAAACATGACAAATTCTTTCGTCTAAAAAGCACTTTATAATTTATTTATTTATTCATTTATTAACCCCTTTAAACTATCAGTTTAAAAGTTCTGATAAGTAAGAAAAATCTGGCCACTAACCTGAGCACTATTGTGTTAATAATTTCAGTAGAGTTTCATTACTGTGAGTCGCTCTAGTACTTGTCCATTTAATTTCAGATATGGTGGATTTTGCCATTACTATGTAATTATTGAGTTGCACTTGCTTAAAACTAACATCATACTACCAAACTTTCCTGTTGAAATTAACTTTTTCACTGAGGCCCGCTCCTTGTGATTCACTTGAGGCCAATTAAAGCAAAACAATTTTTTACTTTTTTCCGCGTAGATTTAAATTGCAACTTGCTAACTATTGTAATGATAATAACAAAGCCCTTATTTAAGTGTTAAGCTGAAGCAATTATAGAAGTACAAGAACCACTATTTTAATGGGACAATAAAAATAAGATTAAAAAAGTACAAAAGTGGATGCAAACTAAATTAAAACTTTAATATTAATCAAGCTTGTCAAGCATACTACGTGTACGAAAAATGTCGTACGATTTACAAGTAACATTGTCCACTCAAGCTTTTCTATAATAAAATGACAAGTATGAGGAAACTAAGGAAACCACGATTCCAAGCACGAAGGAGCCAATCCAGGGTCAGAGGAATGGCCGGCGTTCCCTTTTGTTTCTTTATACCTCAACTGGTTTACGTGATGATTCGGCTTGTTCCCCGCACTGTATTAGGGACAAATCAATTGGATCTTCCTGCTGTGTCATAGGGAACAGAAGAAGAAGAAATGATTAGAAGAAGAGAAACAAGTGGTTTACTGATACAGTCGACCCTCGCCTTTCGGACATTGAAAGCATAAGTACAAAGGGTCCGTATTGATGAGGTAAATAGCACGACTTCTCCTCGTCAAACGGACTCTCACAAAACTTGAGGTGCATCTTATATTTAATTGTTTAACAGACATTTAATGGGAAGTTTGATCTGAACTGAAACCACAAACAGTAAATGCCATTTAATATAAAATTATCGCTGGTTTTCCCGTAAAGAAGAGGTTTGGTAAATATATGGAGCTGGGATCATTTTAGTGTCCGTTGTCTGCATTATATATATTCCGACTAGCAGAGGTATTCCCTGGAGAATGTATCTGGACGTTTTGCCGAGGAGAGGGGAGCTTTCAGCAACAGCAAGATTTCCAAAAGGAGTCCTGGTTGGCCCAGCTGAATACAAGGCTACGAGGCTAATCGTAACAAAAGTATTTAATAAATCAACTGCTTGGCTTGTATAACGCGTCTGAAAATGCTAATGAGCTAGTCTGATAGAGGAGTGTCAGTAGCCAGGCAGGCAGGCATGGTATGTAAGTAGGTAGGTAGGAAGGAAGAAAGGAATGGAATGACGGAGAAGAAGGAAGGTAGGAAGGGAGGGAGGGAGGGAGGAAAGGAAAGAAGGAAGGAAGGAAGGAAGGAGGGAATGAAGGAAGGAAGGTAGGAAGGAAGGAAGGAAGGAAGGGAGGGAGGGAAGGAGAGAAAGGAAGGAAGAAAGGAAAGAAGGAAAGAAGGAAAGGAAGGAAGGAAGGAAGGAAGGAAGGAAGAAAGGAAGGGAGGAAGAAAGGGAGGGAGAAGGAACAAAGGATGTCAGGGTGGGAGTGGGAATTGGAGGGAGGAATGAAAGTAAGGAATGATATGGATGGATAAATGGCCATGGACGGATGCATGCATGCACGTAAGGAAAGAGGGTGACAGAAATGAATGAATGTATGCATGCAATGAAAGAAAGCTTTTAAACAGTAGATGGTAACTAAATCTCTAGTTGTCTGTTATTTTACAGCCAGCTGTGGGGATAAGCTATTAAAGTTATATCTCACACTTGCCTACGTTAAATAACTATAATTAATTATTATATTTACCACCTCAGTGGCTGTGACGCCACCCCTATCCTATTATTACTAATATAATATTATAATATTATTTGGCCTCTCTAAAAAGATGTTAAAGGTGCTCATTATATGATATCGATAACTGAATCAGCAGCTAACCGTTAACCAGTTAATCATCAGGGTGACTATATATCTTCTTTAATTGGATCCATGAGTATATTGTTCGCTGAAGGTCAATGTTTCGGCTTGCTCCCATAAACTGGGAACAAGCCGAAACATTAACCCGCATCGACATCCTTTGCAGAAAGTAACAGCAGCTTAATCTCTAGTATAAACTATCCATAAACTAAGCTTTATAAACATGGTCTCTTAAGTCTTACTATTTTGTGACAAGACGGATATTTAACGTGTGCTGGATATAGTTTACTCGACACTGATTGGAAAGATTTATTTCCTGTGCAGGTGTGTACATGTGTGATTCTGGTAAGAGAGTAATTCATTCGACCTTGAAATGATTAATTGCCTTCAAATAGATCGCAAATAACAAAATGGCTAGTGGAGGGAGTCGCAACCAATTGATCGAGTTTATTCACAGGAACCTGAGACACGCTGAATACCGGTTTAATACAAGAGCGGGGGAAGCAGTAAAAAACTCTTTAAAGAAAGAAAATTAAAAGCCTGAGAATAAATGAATAACACGTTAGGCGCTTCGACTAAACTGGCCAGCGTCAACTGGTGTGACATTCACAAGGAATGATTTATACTGAAAGAACAGGTTATTCCAATGGGAAATAACACAATGCAACCTAATTTAAGACCTAAAATAAATATATTTTTTGACTGGTCCATCCATCGTATGGGGAGGAGGTTGAAAATACCGCACAGAGAAACAACCTTATCTGTTCAACTGTTAGCACTTAAACAGAAGATGAACCAGCTGGAAAAAAAAAAAAAAAACACTTTTTCAACGAAATCGCTTCATCGTGTATTCAGTTCTGCCTGAACATATCAAAAGAGCAAATAACTTTTATCGAAAGATTAACTATAACTTAACAGGGGCACCCAACGGATCGTCTCGGTAAATTATCTGTTCGGAAGGCATTTAATCCCCTCTGATTTTCTGAAGAGAATTGTCACCTCGAACTTTCGTGATATGAGAAATTTAAAGTCTCTTATTTTCGGATTGTTAAAAATGTCGTTTTGGGTACCGAGAAAAGGTCAGCTATCATTTTCGGAAAGGCGATAACATCTAAGTTTTCGGGAAATGGACAAAAAAGCCCCAATAAATTCAAGAATACTCAAGTTCCCCTAGAACAACCGAATAGATAATTTTTTAGCTCAACCTAAAATTAACTTGCAGAGCTTTAAAAGTACTCCAGATAGCCTAAAAAAGCGTTTAAAAGCATTTGAGAGAAAACGGTCCTTGCATTGGGTGCTGCTGATAATGACTTCACAGCATTTATACATGAGTAATGATAAACTAGCAAAAATTCTGCTTCATGCCTAAGCCTCTAATCCAAATGCTGTTGACTACCGCAATACAAACAATGCCTCTAAAGAAACTGAAACAGCTAAAACTGCTGGTAAACAAATAAACAAACAAACAAACAAACAAACAACTGAAAGAGTTCATAACCGAGTTATGAACGCCTAGAGCAATACATAGCAGTTAATTACTTTAAAAGTTCTGCAAAAGTACTTGATTAGAAATCCGTAGAAATATTTATAAGCCAAGGTTGTTAAAAGTTGTACCTCTTGCGGAATGCCAGTACCGCGGACTTGAGGAGGAGGGCGACGACCGGAATACTGCATGTCAAGACCTTTCTTATGAGCTTCTGCCATGAACAATTCAGTTCAAGACGATGGATCAAGGATGAAAGGAAAAGAGAGATGGATTATACGAGAAGTTAATATTACTATATACATATTCGGAAAATATCTGGACAGGTAGCTGTTATCTTTTTCTCTTCTCGGATTTAGATCGTGCTCTATGTTTCACGAACAATCAATAGACTTTATTGACTTGGCCAAAAAAAACCATCTGTTTCCATCTTTATACTGAGTTAAGATCGAATATCTACGTCTTTAGCTACCGAGATGGCTTAGGGTAAACCCACGACATCCGAGGACATTGCATAATTCCGGGGAATAAATAAGTAAAATAAGAGGGTGAAAAGTTTAAGGCCTTTTTCTAAAGGTTAGCTTGATTGAATCTCAGACATTTTCGATTACCACCTTATTCATAATTTATACAAAATATACCAGTACATATTGAAAAAAAAAGGAATTTAACTGAAAAAGAAATGACTCCAACCTTTTTTGATTATTCTAGCAGCCCTTTTGTTTCCAATGGCTTCCAGTCCCTCCAGCAGTTCTTGCAAAGTTATTTCCCTGTAAGTCAGATCATCTAACAGAGCTTTGGCGGGACGAATACTTCTCTCAATCATAGCTACAGCGTCTTCAGAATGAAGTGAGGCAAACCTTTTCGTCATAAGCACCTTCCAGTTTAAGGTTGGTACCTCTTCGAGGCTGCTGTAGAGTTTTCCTAGTGACTTCAGAGATAACTCGTTTATTGACATCATAGTTTGCACCCTGAGTTATGAGTTCTCTGTAGTTCTCTGCAAACCTGCAATTCTAAAAAGACGAACGTCACAAAACTTTTACGTCAGTGCCACCCATTCCCTAAGCCCACAGTTTTCGCGTCATGCAATTTTCTCCCTTTCTTCTCCGCCTTTAATCAAGTCATGTTTACAATGCGTCTTTGTACTGCCTGCTGCCTTAACCTGAAAAACTGAAAATGTACATTTATTCAAAGAAAACGCTATTTCTTACTTCCAACCGGCAGACTCAGCAAAGTCTGCTCTGCAGGTTCTTCTATAGGATACAAGCAGAGAATTAGAGCTCTTTAAAAATGATCAGTTCAAAAGCAAACTAATGTAGTGAAACACATTATACGTATGTACCTCCTAATATTCTGTAGTACTGAATGCAATCAAAGTCACAGCTGACCGAAAAAATAACAGAGATAGGGATAATGATGGTAATTATCAATTTCTTCATTTTCTTCATTCATTTCTTCAATTTTAAAAAATCTTGAACGTGCAGGAATTAGTAATGGTTTATAATCTGGGCTACCGATTTTAAGAGAACGGATCATTGTGTCTGAAACATTATCTCACTATTGCGGATAGTGTCACCAGGCTTGACTTTAAATTCGAGAGAAACCTTTAAACCCCTTTACAATTGTATAACCAAGTTCACTTCCTATGTTTGAGTCAGCGCAAAAGTGTACGTGGTAATAAAGATTGGTATTATGGGTAGCGGTTGAGGTTCACGATTTTTCAGCAATAAGGTCAAGAATGAATACACGTGTTTGAGCTGTTTCCTTCTATCACGCTGAAACACCTTTAGCCACCATACACCCCAATACCTTTCGGCATTGTCTAGTTTTCACAAAACAGCTGTATATAGCTCATGCCTGGCACGTGATTCACTTAATAATAGCCTATGGCGTGTCTCGTGTTGGCCGTAGGGACTTTCCCTAATTGATGAAAACCGATAACTCAGCATATTAAAAAAAAAAAAAACACAAAACAAAACAAAACAAAACAAAACAACTATAGCAACTGTTATCGAAAGTGAAAACAGCCAGCTCAACGCATTATAAAAAATTCAGACTTATTTCAAGCTGGATGATCGAATAACTCAGTCCAATCTTTTTTTCACAGAACGTAATTGTAATCTTTTACGAATGGTTTATTTAGCTCTTCCGGAAAAGTTCAGTTTCTATCTCACCGACTGTAGCCAAGTCTCATGCTGTAACTATATTTCCGACTTCCAGTGCCGCGTCGATCGGGTTTTTTCCCTTTTCAAATTTGCATGAACAATCCGGCATATTTTCCGCCACAGCTGCAAATGTGCCAAGGCACGTTCTGAACCCCAAATAAAAATTAAATAGAAACTTTCACGAAAGCACTTTACGCCATTGAACCTCTCAACAAACCAGATCCCAGATACTTTTCAGAACGTGCGATCTACAAAGACTTATTCAAGTGTAAATAGAATATATTTGCAATGAATAGCATATGTTCAATGTACTATTGTGCGAAATTCTTACCTCGGCAACTTTAGAATGTCTAGAATTAATTCAATAAAATAAAATAGACACAGAAATGTCTGGTAGACTCTCCTGTTAGTATGGAACGCCAGAACTGTCTTATGGTACTTGTTTTTATTATATTGGGTGGTTATGTCATTATATTTAGTAGTTACCTCATTATATTCGGTGATTAACTCGTTATACTCGGTGCTTATTCCATTATTTTCGGTGCTTCCTTCGTTATATTAGGTGCTTTTTTCATTATATTCGGTGCTGGTTTTATTATACTCGGTGCCATTATATTAAATACTTCCTTGTTCGGTGCCTACTTCATTATATTCGGTTCTCTCTTCCTTATATTCGGTGCAAATGTCATTATATTCGATACTTCCTTGTTCGGTGCCTACTTCATTATATTCGGTTTTCTCTTCCTTATGTTCGGTGCAAATGTCATTATATTCGATACTTCCTTGTTCGGTGCCTACTTCATTATATTCGGTGCTTTCTTCGATATGATCGTCACCAGTCTTTGCAAGAGGCCGTACAATTTGGAGGTAGTCTGGGGAGAAACACAGAATGCAATTCTACCATTCCCGCCTTTTTCATCGCAAAATGGAGGACATTTCGAAAGAAAGAAACCAAATATTATTGTTGTCTCAGTGGTGAATTTTCGAGGATGATTAACAAACGGTAGATAGCAAATTCACGCCATAAATTTACACCTTTACCGAAGTAGATTTGACCCGAAAATTTATCTTCGAGCAATAAAATCAAAAGTGTTTATTTGATTTGAAAAAAGAAAAGATTTTAATGCTAACATAACTGTCGTCCACAAATGCCAACGTGATCTACAGGTCTCTTGAGCTTAACAGGGTGACTTATGCAATTTTTAACTTCCTATCATAGGTAGTGCAATTCCTGTATCTTTAGCTGCAAGTTTCTTTCAAAATGTCCTCCGTTTTGCGATGAAAAAGGCGGGAAGGGTAGAATTCTGTGTTTCTCCCCAGACTACCTCCAAATTGTACGGCCTCTTGCAAAGACTGGTGACGATCATATCGAAGAAAGCACCGAATATAATGAAGTAGGCACCGAACGAGGAAGTATCGAATATAATGACATTTGCACCGAATATAAGGAAGAGAAAACCGAATATAATGAAGTAGGCACCGAACAAGGAAGTATCGAATATAATGAAATTTGCACCGAATATAAGGAAGAGAGAACCGAATATAATGAAGTAGGCACCGAACAAGGAAGTATCGAATATAATGACATTTGCACCGAATATAAGGAAGAGAGAACCGAATATAATGAAGTAGGCACCGAACAAGGAAGTATTTAATATAATGGCACCGAGTATAATAAAACCAGCACCGAATATAATGAAAAAAGCACCTAATATAACGAAGGAAGCACCGAATATAATGGAATAAACACCGAAAATAATGGAATAAGCCCCGAGTATAACGAGTTAATCGCCAAAGATAATGACATAACTACTAAATATAATAACATAACCACCCAATATAATAAAAACA
>JAHPZR010041033.1:10000-12845 GCA_019787425.1 Platygyra sinensis | reverse complement strand
GTTTCATTTGCATACAACTAGCTCATGCACTGTTTCAAACCTCAAGGCTCATCTCGTCCATAACTAAAATCCTCAGCCTAACCCACAGAAAATGTCGAAGTAAATACTTCCTCCTCTTCCATAGAAGAATAAATATGGCCGTTCTGAACTGTATAGCACTCACTGACTCACTGATCCATTGACCCGTCCATAAAATACTCGACGCGCCGACTAAGAGGTATTTTTTTCCAAAAATAGCAATATCTCGTCTTGTTTGTTCAAACATCTCATGGGAACACGAGGTGACGATTCGTCAGCTCTAATTGAATTTACTCCCTTGTGAAAAACAGAAGTATCAAGTTATTATTTCTAACTAAAAATAGCAAACATCTCGGCAAAACAAGTGCTCACGATTCATTACCTCTGATTGAATTTACTCCCTTGAAAAACAAGGGTATCAAGTTACCCTTTGTAACTAAAAATAAAAATATCTCGTCACATTTGCTAACAAGAACAAAACAATTGTCACTTCCACTTAATTTGTAAACGTTAAAACTGTTTCAAATCTAAATAGTCTCGTCTCCTCTAAAACATGTCCTTTGAACTAGAAGCGACGATTCGTGACCTCTAATTGAATTTACTCGTTGTGAAAAACAAAAGAATCAAGTTACCCTTTGTAACCTGAAATATAATATCTCTTCCCATTTGCTTACCAAAGACTCATGAACTACTTCAAAACGCAAAACTCGTCTCGTTCACAACCAGCCACCATTACGCTGAAACAACCCAATGTCTATTATGTAACTGTCACCACCCCCTCCAAACCGGACTAAAAACCACAAACCGGCAACATACACGTCAGTCTTTATTAGTCAGTCACCAAAGTCCTTGTACTTAATACAATCATAGAACTCCCAAGACTTCATATACCTCACTTAAGTTACCTTAAACAAGAAATTTTCTTTTTCTTCGACTACAATTCGTGCTGGCTATTAATGTGATAAAGCGAAAACCCTGATAACATTGACGAGAAAAGATTAAGTTTCATTTATAACGTATCTTCTCATCCCAGCAGTAAACAAGAACCATTACAAATGTAAATTCGTCACAGAATAATACTTTTTGTTCTGCTGACGAAATTAATCGTAGTCTCTTCGCTTTTCTCGATCTGGTCACAACCTCTTCGCATTCCCACTAGTGCATTCCGCTCCCTTAAATACAATTGTTCCTATCATAGAAACCACATCAACATTAGTAGTAGAGCGGCTAACACTCATTTCGCTTGTACATTTTGTTTTCCCAATACAGATCATGTGATGATACTCAGGAGATTTGATCCTTTGTTTTGTTCATTAAAAAGATAACATGCAAGCATGAATATGTCTGCATGTACTCTTTTTAATGAACAAAACAAAGGATCAAATCTCCTGAGTATCATCACATGATCTGTATTGGGAAAACAAAATGTACAAGCGAAAAAGGTCTATTCAAAACCTTATATAATGGGAAAGGCTCGCCCTTCATCGCATGCAAGCAGTTATATCCCAAACACTATGTTTCTTTGACTGATTATCCAATTGCTAATGATTATCAAACCCGCCCACAAAATCCTTTGCCTAACCCACAGAAAATGTCGAGGTAAACCCAATATATGAATACTTCCTCCTCTTTTACAGAAGAATATATATGGCCGTTCTCAACTGTATCGGGATCAAATCTTCTCACATACCATTTACCTTTACCTGATTGGTGTGACATACATACATCTCTCACTGATCCACGGAACCACCCGTCCGTCAACTATGAGATATTATTTTTTTACAAAACAATAACTCCAAAAGGGCTCATTATCTTGTAGACTTCCCTTCAGTGCGTGACACCTGTCCAAAATATATGATTTTCGATTGAGCACAACTGACCCACAAATCGAGCCACCGCTACTTCAACCCTCAAAAATTAGCATGTCTCTAACAGACACACTAATATGTAGAAGCCATGTCTCTAATCATCATTCACGCCTGTCACCAGGCATGGGCGCTTATTTGAGAAGGGCTTGTAATCCCCAGATTTTAATGAATTAAAATTTATTGCTTCAAGGATAAGCAGCACACTCATTTCCGGGCGAGTGTGCAAAAAAAGCCTAGCTATTTCACACCAAAATGGTAAAAAAGCCTATTCGTTTTTTCGGACCAAAAAACGGCTAAGAATCTAAAAAAAATTATAACATTCGGTTCACCACATACCCATACAGCGAAATCGTCAAGATGACTAGATCTTAAAATGCAGCAACATTTGAAAACCTCATGTTGAGAAACAGATTACGCAGTGAATTTTTATGGCAGTGGAATGTGTACGTCACTCTCGGGTGTCAAGGTTGTACTCACAAAACTCTACTTGCACTTAGCTGTTGTTATGACAGTGTTGTGGAACAATTATTTGCGTGACTTGGAAGGTTCGGGTGTATGCTAATTTAGTCTCGAATCTTCAGTAGTGGCATCTCAGTGACTAAGCAGATTTTCAAGTTGGTTACATATATGATGCTGTAAATAGTTCTATGTTGTAATGTTACTTTATTTAGTCGAGCCAGAAAGTTCTAGAACCTTATTCTGTAAAGTATATAAGCGAATCGATGTGGTTTATAGGTGGTTTTTTCCCAGGAGTGTTTTCAGAGAGAATCCCTGGATGGCACCAACACTGAGCCTCGCCCCACCCTACCCCTGAAAGAAATCCCACAAACTTCTCGAGGTAAAGAGAGGACTCTGGGAACGAGGTTGCTCAACAGATGAGAAAGTGAGGTGGCTTTTACAGGATTAATTTCTGTGATTTTGGGTCATATTTGCTTTGCAAACATGAAAGAAAACGTGTT
>JAHPZR010041033.1:0-5000 GCA_019787425.1 Platygyra sinensis | reverse complement strand
GCTATTTACAAGCATGGCCAAGGAGTTGAACTAGGGTCCACCGAGAAACAACTCCAGCTTAGTGGTCAGAGCGGGACTTGAACCCGCGACCTAACCACTCGGCGCCCTAACCACTCGGCCACGCTCCCTCCCATCAATTACAGATGTAGATATGGCCGCCGTTACGAACAGCACATCGCAAATCAAAACAACCCCGTGCACTTTTTTCACAGATCGTGCACAACACTAAAAACAGATTAAATCCCAAGCATATAGCGTGAAGATTAACGACATATTTTTTGTGATTGTCGCAAAAATCTGCAAGCAACTTAAATCTAATGACAAAATGAAAAACATACCTGATCTGTATGCAAAATTGCAAGCGCTGTTTCACTTTACGAGTAGCATTTTACATCGTTTACGCTGGTTTTCAGCCGCCATATTCAAAACACGCGAAGCTCTTCCTTTCTTGGTATTTATCGAATAGAGTTATGGGTTAATTACCCGAGCATAATCGCACAAATAACGAGCAAAGCGAGGTGAATACGAAAATTCACGATTTTTGAAATGGCCGCCATTATATGACGTCACATGGTTATCAAATCTGATAACGATCCCGGACTGGTGTCACGTGGTACAAATCAACCAATCAGAAAATTGTAATTCGTACAGTGTATGAAAGTTGAATAAAAATAATGGTTAATGCTCATAGATAAGGGTTTAAATTTTAAACATTAATTTTCTAGTAAAATACCACTAAAATGCTTGAATAATGCTCAATGCTTGTGCCTCACTAAAATGCTAGAAAAAATGCTAGCATAATATACAAAAGCCTAACGAAAACATGCCGGTATGGCGGCATTCTCACTTTTTACACATGACGACCGTCGGGCAGATCGCTCAACAAGTGAGAACGAAAATTCTTGACAGATGATGGATCAAGATCTTGGTGTTCTGTATGACATCCTGGACTACGAGCTACAGAAAAGTAAATCTGGAGATGAATTGAAAGAATCCGTGATTGCACTTGAAAGAAAGTACACGAAACATGGAGTTAACATTAGAACCAAACAAAAGGGAGAGGGGGAAGATTTCAAAAAGAAAGCAAAGGTATCTGGGGAAATCCGTAAAGAGAGAAAAAGTGATGAAGGCGTCAAGAAGGCCAGTCAGAGGGGGTGTCTAGAACAGTTTAATTTCCGAAGCCAGTCGAGTTCATTAAAAAAAAAGCCAAGAAGGAAGATCTTCCCAATACTGAGAGCACTTCGAAAGTAGAGAATGCCTCTGAAGTAGAGAACAGTACTCCAGCAGAAGTCTTCTCTGACCCAAGTCTTCTCCAAATCTTTAGAATTAGAGAAAAAGAAGTCACACAGCTATGAAGACAAACGAATGCGAAAGTTCCAGTGGAATTGGCTCTCCTTGTTTCCCATAGCCAGAAATTCCGAACCATGAGAGGCGTTACATAGGTCGCTACATTCAGTGTTGTGATTGGCTCACGGCTTTCTCGTAAACAAGTCACGCCAGCGCCGTTGCCGGCAAGCAAACTTTGAGTCGCAGAACATAAAGATTATTTCGAATTTATTATTGCAGGTCAAAGATAATTTCACCAAAATAAGCTGTTTAAAAACTCTACCGATAGTCTCCTCTGTTCTCCCTTTCGATTTTGTATGAATAAGAAGGCTTTTCAAGCGGTTTTGAGTATCCGTGAATCAGATCGAGAATCATTTTCGATCGGTGACTGTTATGTCACGCAGTACGAAAACACCCAAGGGAATCCAAGTCCCAGGCTCTATCTCCTTCAAAAAATTGCCAAAAGAAGCCTGGCCCGGGTTGTTCAAAGGATGGATAACGCTATCCACCGGTTAAATCACTATCCAGCGGATAGCGTGGTTTGTTTTATTAACACTTATCCACTGGATAGCGATTTATCCGCTGGATAGCGTTATCCAGCCTTTGAACAACCGGGCCCAGCTGGAAGATAGCTTCAAGCATATTCAAAATGGCGGTGAAATTTAGTTGTGAAAAGTACACTTGAAGCGGAGAAAACAGCTCGCGTACATCGACTGTTTGGAGCCAGCAATTATGTAAACCGTGCAGACAAAGCGGAGAAATTTTCGGGAAATTCAAGCGTCTTTAAATGAAAAAACCGCAAGATATCCAGCTCGAAGAGGGCCAAATATTATGGACATTGAAAGTACTACATGTGTTCTTGAAGTTCCACATTCGAGTACATGATTCCATTCATTAGCAAGATGAAGAAGCTGTCAAAAAGAGTCAATGGTTTGCATGAAATTAAAAGGTTAGTATGGCGGATCCTCGTAGTTATTGTGCGATTGTTGAAAAGCAAAAACCGCAAGAATTATAGTACTTCCAGCAACGAAACCACTTCCAAAGTAAAGGTATTACCACAACGAAAGAACTTTGGATGCGAGCTAAGAAACTCAACCACCTTAATTTCTTTAGGGATCGATTGAACGATCATTTCCATACATTTTCCTATAAATAAGAGCAGAGCACATGGCAGTGTTTCGTCACGCTTCGCGGGGGGTTACGGTTCGGAATTTCTGGCTATGCATGGTTGAGGATTAATATGCGATATCTTTTCTCGAATGAAGAGTGTGATATAACCTATCTATACCCTCAGATGCAACCATCCACCTGTGAAGTCTACTCAATGTACTGTGCTGTGTGTTCCAAGCAGTTGCAGTCATCGTCAGGTACCGACATTGCTAAGAAGAGTGAAACAAAAGTTTTTAAGGTCGAAAGAGTGAAGAAGCATGAGAAAAGCCAGGCTCATGCAAGTTGTGTTGAACCTTTTAACGTACGCCAAAGTCCACAAGAAACTCCGTTTGTGAAATCTCTAAACAAAGTGATTGGTGTCAATGATGCTAAATTGGAAAAGAAGATCAGTTTTAACAGCATTTACCATCGTTGCGATTGAAAGGCCTCTTTTATGATTATGAGACTTTCTGTGTGCGTCAAAACATTAACGGAACTGACCTTGGCGAGACGTACACCACAAGAAGCGCCTGTACTTAATTTGTACATCACATCAGTGATGCAATAAGAGAGGAGACTGCAGTGAAATTGAGAGAAAGCAACTTTAGTTAACTTCAGTTAATATTTAGATTTGTATCCATTCTATTCACTCAGTTGACTTGATAATGACGTTAAGCAAACATCGAAATATCATCGATGTTTTTAAACCAAAATGGTTTTAAGTTTTTCTGTTTTATCACAGCGTTTTATAGTTAAATTGTTAAGAGTTCTTTCATGAACGTCTAGCTTCGTAAGCTTAGGGAACTGGTCAAAACTACTATACTTGAACAGACCCCACCTATCTTTGAACATATATAACTAACAACATTTTATTGGCTTTTAAATCTGAGTTGACGCTGGATTATTCAGCTAGCAAGAGTCGGCATTACTAGACAAACAAGAAAAGTGAGGTTTGAATCTCACTGTAATTTTTTAACACTAGATAGAGGGGTGGCTATGCAATAAAGACACTTTGTTAAAATTATTCGTGAATGGGATGACCTGCCTGCCAATGTTGTTGAGGTAGGAAATTTGAGACGTTTTAAAATAGCTCTTAAATCATACATGTGTATTTCTTAGGGTTTTTTTTTATCCATCTTAGAGTCTACTTAGAAACATATATTTTCGATTTTTATTTTGGAAGTTTATTTACATAGGGTCAACCTCTTAAGGTTATTCCTCACAATTGCACTGCGCATCCTTTCTGCGCATAATTTATGGCGTCATTTAGCGCGCTCTCGTGCACGTGCACACTGAAAACATGGCGGATTTGCCTTGTTATTGAGCTCTTTCAGTTGAAAAATGGCTATAACTCACCAACGAGCATGGGCACCCCAATTTTTTTTCCAGTCATTGTAATCAACTTATCATAAACTTTGCTTGAGGAAAGACTGATCTGATTTCTATTGCTGAAAATGTAATAAATAGCGAAAATGGCAAGTAAACTGTGGTCTTTTCTATTTTGCCCTGTGGTAACTATGTCAAGAAATTTGGTTGAAATTTTAATCAAGGATTCAGCTTTCTGTCTAAATCAAACTTAAAAAGTTTATTTGTGTCCGATACAACGCATTGACTCCAGTTTAATGCGTGTTCTCACGGGTCTCGGTCACAAAAATTTACAATTATTACTGGGAATGCGTTCTTGTAATAAGCTTTAAATAATGCCAAAATGGGTCATTTTCAATGCCCCAGTGCTCCTTAATGAGTATGGGCACCCCCCTTTTTTATTTCAAAATTGAAGTTCTCATATGATAAATATTCAGTGGGCAAAGTTTGAACGAAAATCTATTGTCAGTTTTATTTCAGGGGAATTACCTTAAACTTCCTTTTTAGGGTATTACTTGTATTTATTTGTTTTATGATACCTTAAATAAAGTATGTATATATCTTTTGACATTAAGCAAGGGGGGTACAGGCAGACACCACCGACTATTTTGTGGTCTGGTGGGTCCTGTTCGAGCAGAGTAGTTTTGACCACTTCCCTTATATTAGAGGAGCTCCGGCGGCCCAAAGGGCCGCCAAGCGGAACCCCATATCTATATAGCAAAGAAAAGGAAACCCCTGAGTTGCTTTTCGCGTGGTTATTATGGCCAGCGGCATTGCTCGTGGGCGCGTACGCGCGACGATGACGAGGACGACGGAGTCGCGTAACATAGCGGATTGGCGGCCATACTTCAAATATTAGGTTGCCAGAGACATGCAGCCTTGGTTTACCGTCTACTACTTTGACATTGGGCATCCATGTTATGATCAATTGACACCTATCAAAACAAGGTATCTGCTGACCAGTATCGCGTGGTCATCTCGCGAGTTCAAGAGTACAGCTCATCGAGGTCACGTGCTTTTTTGAAGTTGACTGCTGAGCAAGTGCTGGTTTTCGATTGGATCGCGGGCTCATTCCAGGTTAACTTGTTGAAAACAGGGCAGGATTCTTCGGAAGCCTGTTAACGCTAGCCCAGGATTACAATTAATTCGAATTATAACTT
>JAHPZR010041031.1:0-14622 GCA_019787425.1 Platygyra sinensis | reverse complement strand
CTTTTTCGCTTGTACATTTTGTTTTCCCAATACAGATCATGTGATGATACTCAGGAGATTTGATCTTTAGTTTGTTCATTGAAAAGGGTACATGCAAGCATGAATATGTCTGCATGTACTCTTTTTAATGAACAAGACAAAGGATCAAATCTCCTGAGTATCATCACATGATCTGTATTGGGAAAACAAAATGTACAAGCGAAAAAGGTCTATTAAGACCGGGTATCCAAACCTCCTTCACGCTTGTGATTTCCTTTGTTCTAACTTAATGAATTATTATTGTGTTTGAGAATTTTAGACTCCGCATGTTATTGAAAGGCGTAGTAAATACAGTTATATAGATTTGTAGTAGACGCACGCTGAAACTTCCAATTATTTTCCAATCATTAAGGGAAAAAAAAGTTGTTTTGCTGGCTTGCACGACATGTGCGCTCCACCATTTTAATTTGAAAATGCAGAAATAATGTTGAGTTGATCTTTGCTTGTTCTTCTCGTATTGGATATAATTATTCTGCGCTCTACAATGACAAAAAAATTGAATGTTTTTCCAAGTGTAATTTCCAAGTTTATAGTGCACCTTCGAAAATTCCAAATTTCTTTTTTGAAAGCTATTTTTTCTACCTTTACTACAGGTAAGTTTGAATTTGATCCGTTTGCTAGTCCTCTTGGCTTGTCAGATAGATGATGAGTTCATAAATGACCAAGGCATCAGTCCTGAAGAAAAGCAAAACATTTAACTGATTAGTTAAGGAATCGGGTAGTGTACTAATAACCAGAACGTAAAAATCTTCCTTAAAGCCCGAGTTCACATTGGTGATTAGCAAGTCTCGAGTTAGATCACAAAGAACACAACAATGATCCTTACCCTTACACAATAAACACAATAGACTTCACACAATAGAACGAGACAATAGTGCATATATTGACTTGGTATATCGAGCATCACCCCTAATTGCTTTGTGCTAGTTTGAGTTGAAATTCAGACACCTATCTCAAATAATTGCAGTGGAACTGTTTGAAGTCTTAAGGGAATCATTTCATTCTGGAAAATCTCCAGCTGTGATTTTCATGAGTTCTTCTTCCATAAAACTCCGCTTCTAGATTTTTTATACAGGAATGTGTAGATGACTTCCTTTGAAAAAGGGTGTTAGTGGATCGAAGAGTCCTACAGAGGCTAATTCAATAAGAGCAGTTTTTGATAACATTGCCCGATCAGAAATAGCGGAAAGGGTACGTCTAAGGTCGAACTACACTGCCGTACAGACCGAGACTTCCTAATAAAGTCCCAAAGAAATTTTTAATTCCTCAGTTGAAGAAAGACAAAGTTCCATATGACCCGGAAAATAGAAAATTCACTTTTTATTTTGTCCTTATAACGCCCTATTTGTAGCCAAAATATAAAACTAAACGAAACTTGCTTTTACGATAAACGTAGGAATTATTAAAATAAAAATGATTCTCACTCACCTTTTACTGAAGTCTTCCTAAGCGTAAATTCCTTTTCTTTTTTCCTCAGCAATAATTCTAATGAAGCAATTAATTAAGACAAGACCGAATTAGCTTAAGTTTATTGTTTATCCACAGAACATGATAATATTTAAAACATTAATGATAAGGCAAATATTTAAGTTCATAGGATGTTAAATTATGAGTGAACATTGCTGGAGTCGAAGGCTTTCTTTTGTTCGATTTGAAGAACCTATCCATCTCCGTTTGTCAAATGCCAAACACGCAGAGATATTTTGGCTGCAGAGTTTAAAATTATTTTAAACAACACTTTTGACCTAGTGTTGCATTAGTAAGAAACTCAGCTTGTTCATACAACAGGATTAAGCTCGAGCAAACGATTTATACAGTGAAAATTGTGAACACAACACCAATCCTGGAGATTAATTCAAAACGCCAGTTTAGTCAACATTGTTACTCGATCGCGATATTTCTGCTCGATACTGTCTTGAAATTTAGAGGAAAGTGTTCGGCAGAAGATCTTATGAAACGTCTTACAACATTCAACATTGCTTTAATAATTACCTTTGTACTGAGCAGTAGAGAATTCACACATCCGCCATCATGGTTGTAAGCCGAGCAAACAGTCTTTTGAAAGAGGGTCCCACGCTGCCGAATTTCGCTGTAAATCTCGCGGAAATGCTGGTGTTCTTGACAAACTAATTTTGGTCCTCGAATTTGGAAGGGAAAAAGTAACAATACAATTATAGAATACGTTTTGACTCGCTTGCAAAGTCATCTTTCAGCACGTGTAGCTGATGGTAAAACATGAATAATAAGATGAAAAATTTGCAATTCAGATCGAAAAACCGTCGGCCAATGACTTTACTTTTCTTGAACGCCCGGTGAACGCGCTTTTTTAACGTTACTCGCGACTCGACCTGAGGTCTTCTCTTTTGTTCAAAGAAAGGCGAGACCCGGCCGAAATCAAGATAACGGAGGATCAATTTAATTATGGACCTGTCTTTGAAACTACATGCATAAATCTGTACATTTGTTCCTTTACCAGGCCGCTACTGTGTTTTGTTCTGAGCCCAAAAGTACCTTTCTGTTTTTTCTCCCGCGTGCGTTTCTGTTCGCGTTTTGTCAATAGAGAGCTTAAGCACTGACGACGGCGACGCCAAGGACGACGCCTAGCAAAAAATGGATTTAAATTTTACTCACGAATTTTGTAGCTAACTAAACTCGTTTAGAGTGCAAATCTGTATGAGAACCTGCTCAAACTAAAGATGTAATGCCAGCGATCAATAGACCTTTTTCGCTTGTACATTTTGTTTTCCCAGTACAGATCATGTGATGATACTCAGGAGATTTGATCCTTTGTTTTGTTCATTAAAAAGAGTACATGCAGACATATTCATGCTTGCATGTACCCTTTTTAATGAACAGAACAAAAGATCAAATCTCCTGAGTATCATCACATGATCTGTATTGGGAAAACAAAATGTACAAGCGAAAAAGGTCTATTCCATAAGGAAATCTAAAATATGTGCCGTCGTGGCCTAGGTTGTCCAAAGTACACAAAACTTGGTCATTTCACATTGTTAAGTAAAGGTTAAAATATTCTTTAAAGACGTTAATGGCGGTATAAAACAACCGACGTTTCGGCATTACTGCTTTCTACACCCTTATAGTTTAAAAGACGCTACGCAGTTTCTTCAATTTTATTCATTTCACATTGTTGTTTGGCAGAGAACGGCAACGAAATGTACAAAGAATTATAACGCACGTGTACAGCTATTGTTTTGCTAATTCAACCTTTTGTTTGGCGAAGTTCGTGGACGTTAAAACAATGAGAGCGCGATCATTCACGAACACTTCCCTAGCCTGTACACGAACACTCACCTCCAGTTTCCACGCGGCCATTGCCTCCAGCCTGCTTTTCCTCGTCGCACGAGTAAGAAATCCAGAGGAAAAACGTTATAGGTACGCGCAAGTTTTGCCGAGCTGCGCGCCAGTCTCCAACTTTGAAAACAAGGCGGGAACATGGCGGGGGAGCCTTGTTTTCTTTAATAACAGTGAAATACCGAAAAAAGGTCATGCTTGCCCAAGTATAAATAAATCAACCGAGCGACATCGTCGCGCACCCTATTGCAGTCTGCCGTTCATTCCACCATAGCAGTTCGCATTGTTACCTGCCCCAGAAGCATGACCTAGAATAGGTGAGATCATAGGTGAGATATGCTTCTGCCTGCGTCGATTACCTGAGCCTGCGAGTAGAGCTAGGGATGGGCAGAAAGCTCTGCAGTACGTTTCCCCGCTAAGAAGCTCGTCTAAAATGAAAATAGGATAGAAATAGCATTTATAGTGGTCTTCGCGTTTAAAGCAAGGTTTTAGCTGTAAAAGGAAAGAAAACCGGACTAAGTCAGCATCTTCTCAAATTTATTACATGTCTAAAACCAATGATGCAAAGGACTGAAAACGAAAATGTTGCTTGTTTACCAAGATCTGTAAAAGATCTGATCAGCCAAAAATAGAAAGACTAGGAAACAATGATGCGGCAAGGCTGATATTACACAGAAGGCTTAAAGGAACACATTTGAGTTTCATCTGAGGTCATCACCATCTTCATTTAGTGCATGATCAGTCGATCAACTGATTACTTCATTACTTGCTACACCGTACTGACGAGGCCCAACTGGCAAGGTCGAAACAGATGTCCACGGTTGCAATTCGCTTCGTTATGTGATTGGTTGTTAAAGCAAGAAGCTGATTGGTAGGAATTAACTAACCAATCACGTTAAGGAAATTTCGATCCTGTGAGGTGTGAAGGTCACACTATGGTTGTGCCGCCCACGTGGCGTGCTGCGTGAGTAATTAGTGCGAAAAATATGCCAGCAAAACCCGTTACATTTCGTAAAATATGAAAAACACTCAACTGGAAAGGAGTGATGTGGTATTTTATCGAATTTTATCGTTTTGTGGCGTAAAAGTTGATCAGGAATGACGTTGGATAAAAATCCGTTGTCTTGTTGAGACGTAGAGATGCCCTTGATAGGACTAACACTTACGCAGGGAAGTAGCGCTTTTACTCCGAAGAGTGTTTCATTCAAGGTTAAATAAAGGCTACGAGTCCACAGCTTCTACGCTCGTAATAGTGGAATGTCAACTTGAAGATCTAGCATAAATGATCAGTTATTTTGACTATTTTTGAATTCGGCAAAAATGCATGTGCATGATTGTCCGTATAGAGTCGTTAACAGTGATCATATGCAAATTTCCTTCGAAGCGAAAATAATTCGTTCTTTTTATGATTTTTTTAGGTTTACCAAGATACATTATGGTGTAACCAAAACAATTTATGAGAGCTGAACAATATCGAGCCGGCGCTTAAACATTATCACTAGAGATCAGTGCCTGACCCAGCAGTTATTCTCTGCCTCAGGGCCTCTTCATATGAGCCCGGTAACCGGGCTGTCACGGTTACCGGGACGAATTCTGTGGTGTGTTCATATGAGAAATTTCAGCCCGGTCGACCCGGATGGTTTACGTCGGTTTCGCTACTTGGTACTTTATATACACAAATCTAATTGTCTCACGATATTTTGGAGTATCCGTTCTTGTCACAACCCAAACTTTATAGTTAAAACATCAACTGCAGACTTCGACATCATATGCCATATATTTCTAACATTTTAATACTCGTTCATATGATAATATCGTATAATGTAAAACTTACTTTAAATTATCTACAATAAAAACAGTTTAATTATCAAATTCACTCTTCTCTGAAGTAAACATTCTGCACAAATTTTGCTACAGTTCTGGTCCCAGTTTCTTTTAAGGGTGCACAACGCTATCCACGGGTAAGTGGATAAGCGCAAGTTGTTCACCAACACTTATCCATTCAGCGTCATAACCCTTCCAACATCTGGTCCCCCTGGTCTACAAATATATTACTAATCCAGTTCTCTTTTTCTTTTTTTTTTTTAACAAACTGACAGAGATTTCCGTACAAAGAAGTCTCATCAAGCGCAAAATAACAGAAAAACTTGTCAGATTTGTCCCACAAGCAAAAGTCACGTGGTCATGTGATACGGAAATAGCACGTGAATTAACAAGCTAGGCTAACACAAATAGGTGAATTAATGAAAACTTGGGAAGTCTGAGCTAAGGCCTATTACTAACAACATTTTGGAACGAAATGTCTCTTCCAAGGTGTAATAATTCAATTTAGTCCGCGCCAGGAGCCTGCCACTCCCATAATAAGCCAATACAACGGAATTTTTAGACCAGTCTATTTTAAGATATTTTTCCCGCAGAATGGGCCAGTTCCAGTCTACATAAGCACGCTTCGGTATGGATAAAACAATGCGGCCTCATGTGAACATGTCAATATCATGTCGAAGTCCAGTTTGTGATTGACAACTGTCGTATCGTTAGCCAATCAAATTATTTGAACAATTCTAACAAGGATTGTGATTGGCTTATTCGACATCAGTCCGTGCTTGTGATTGGTCACTGAGGTTCCTGTGGGGATCTGAATTCGAGATAACTTCAAACTTAAAATAGATTAGTCTGTGAAAACGCCGCGACAGGAATATGGGGAAGTTGCAGGCTCCTAGTGATGGGCTGCTGTCCTCGCCCAGTGTGGAACTCAACTTTACATAAACCCGCTTCATTTAAATACTCACTCCTTAATACTTACAGTTAACCATAGTTAACAGAGGGAAATGGTTCAGAACGCCAGAAAACACCAAACAAGCAAACAAGCAGGCTATGTTTTATGCTCAGACTATGCATAAGTTACATCATTGCAACGCTTCTGTTGGTTGTCTTTTGGACACACAACCACCTGTTGTATTTTCCCAGGTGTTATGCAGGGCCAACCCCCAAAAGAGCAGTCAAAAACATACAAAAAAATACTTTGCCAGGGTCCAAAACCGTTTCCCACTACTAGATAAGAGCTAACATATTAGAGCATTTTTGCTAGGAAATATTCACTGCGGGCTCAACTCAACACCTAACTTGTTCAACATTGCGATTCTCCACCAATAGAATTCTTAACAAATTGTAAAATTTAACAATTATCTAAGACAAAGCAACATATTAGTAATCTCAAAACTCAACCAAAATAGACTTAACTAACGATTAAAGCCGACTTTTCGTCGGTTCAAAATTCATTTTGTTTGTTTGAATTGTCTTTTAGTTAATCGTCTTCCTATATCCCTTCCAAGGTACCCTTTTCTTGCACCATGAAAATTCAATTTGGTAACATCAACTTAAACCATACAAAAACGTAATTTACGCCTCAGAATTACCTGTAAAACTGGTACTTGCCCCAAAAGATTCTTTGGTAAGGCATTGTATTGTAAATTTCAAAATCAAAATTTTAATATATCTAAAACTGTACTAATTCAAAACTATAATATTTTTGTTTCAACATTATCAAAGACTGATTCCAGCAGCACTTCTGAAAAACTCATTACATTTAATTTACATGTTACACTACTAATCTATATAAAAAAATTCGCTTCTTATGAAACTCTGGTCGCTAATAGCAAACAATGAGATTCAATTTTTGAAAAAATGCTTAATATTCTGAACATTATTTAGGCCATAATGATCGACCCAATCTTTACTTCTATTGAAATTAATACAAAAAACCTTTCTAAAATAAGTTACAAGAGGATTTTTATCTACTGGACAATACTGCTACTGGATGTTCTATGAACTAAACTTTGTCCACGAATTGGGAATATTATTACAACAAGGCTGAAAAGGCGGCCAAATAAGAACCTTTGAAAAGGCCGGCCGAGAAAGCTGAACAGATATCACAAAGATTTCTTCCCAATCCCATTAGGACTAGACTTAATGGCTAATAAACCCTTAGTAATTACTATAAAATGACATTAATATTGACTTGTTCTGTGGAGGAATACATTACACAGGACCTGATCAATAGAGGAGTATCTATGCCTTCTTTTGCTGCTGTTGTTTCTCAGCAAAGTGTTGGTAGATAAAATGGACGTACGTGATCAGACTTTTAGGTTCAGGTACTTCAACTGACATGACATCCTCCAATTCCAACAGTGGTTCAATGCCCTCTTCCCTAAAAGGAAAACACAAAGTACAAAATAAAGAAAAACATATTTATTTGATAATAATGTGATTAAATGTAAATTACACAAAGTTGTACTCAAGCAACATGGCAGTGGGGGGCTTTTCAATGCTCATGGATTGTGGGGTCCCATACAGCTGGGTTTTGCAAATGTTAAGTACTCTGCATTTCCACTGTTTCAGGACATACAGTTGCTGTAAGCTTGTAGTCTGGTTGTGGTGTGCGCTCGAAAGTGAAATTTATTGGTCTATTTTGAACAAGAAGCTAAAAATATATTCTCACGCCAATATCCTGACAAGCAATGCAACACCAGTTGGAAATGTTTTTGCTTTGTCAGTATTCATTGATTACATATCAGCAGATTTGTCCTGCATGGAATAAAAGTCCTCAAAATGGGGAAGATGTTGCTCAGCTGAACATATCACATACAATATAAAAATAGACTATTCAACAGTTGTCTGTTCAGTAACCTGGACTTGTTTTGATAAAGACCCCACTGCTTTTGTTGTGTAATCAAGCTATTCTAATGCTAACTAGTTTGCATTTAAATGAGAAAAGCAGAGAGGTTTGTATCAATGCAAAGTCATCTCCAGCCTCGCTTCCTTTCATAGGCCAGGTAACTAAGCACACCACTGTAAAATGGCCTACAGCATTAACAATGGTTAAAAGGAGACCATATCATAGTTTTCATGCAGATCTTCTTTCCAGTTTCAACCATAGTTTTTTTCTTTATGAGAGGGAAACTAGAGGACCTTAGGAAAAACTCTCAGAGCAGGGCTAAAAGCAACAACAAAATTTATCATAATTTAATATGATGGCATAGTGGCAGGGCAACTCTAACTTAATATGGAAAATCTTACACAATGATAGAGAATCAGTAACAAATCTAGGCAATCAATACCCTGGGTAGAACTGTCTCCAATGGGCTACTTTCCTTGACCACAGCACAAACCCAATTTTGGCTCCGTTTGGAGTGTGATGCATTAATCATTAGGCTATACTGATTGCTTGACAATAGTGGCAATAAAATAAATGATGATGATGATGATGGTGATGATAACGACATATGTATTAACTTTATGTAGGGTGTATCTAGAATTCCATCATAAATGCCATTCTCTGATTGGCTATGCTACTAACTATCTAATCTGTTTTAGTATAAATCTACTAGCATTTTATCACAAATGCCGTTCTCTCACTAGTTACACTACTCACTATCTATTCTGTGGTAGATAGTGAGTAGTGTAACAGTGTACCTTTTTAACAAAACGACAGCCACTGTCTGTGACAAGGGTTCAAGTAAAATTTTGAACGACTAGTAGATTTATACTCAAGTCTGCGTGCAACCCTAAGTGGCACATCAGGCTGGAGCTTTATATCCCGGTTTCTGTAGCATGAAGCCACTAGGAGTACTTCTACTCCCCCCTGAATGGGATGCTAGTCCATCGCAGGATTACCCCCAAGCATTAAATTTGCTGGTACCCATTTATACACCTGGGTGGAGAAGGGTACTGTGAGAGTAAAGTGTCTTGTCCAGGAACACAACACAATGTCCCCGGCCAAGGCTCGACCCCGGACCGCTCGCTCCAGAGTTGGGCGCACTAAACATGAGGCCACTGCTCCTCCCACATGTGAATGGTACCTTAATTCATCAGAACATAGTTAATAGAGGGGAATTGTTCTGAAATCCGACAAAGTTCTATGTTATATGTTTTTGTTTTGAAATCTTGAGCTCAAAATCTAATTGTTTAGTAGCCAGTGTGTAGCTGTGCTGTGTGTGTACTTGTTAACAAACTGGTGGCCACTTAATTGCATTTTCACTTTAAACAACTTGACTCAGGTTGCACCCTAGTCAACTATCTTGTGAGAGAAATCTTGAGCTTGTAGTCTAATTGACCCTTCTCCAAAATGGCAGCCGAAAATTCATATAAGTTAAAGTAGCTAAAATTAAAAACATATACCAGCACTAGAAAGAACACTTTTAGTTTTATTAGTAAAACTGCAAAGTTCCAGCTTTTCAGGTATAATATTAGCTGAGAAAATGTATGTTGAAAATTAAAAAATTTACAGATGTTTGTATGACAGGGGGTATGCATTATACCCCCAGTCATACAAACATCTCTAATTTTTTTAATTTTGAACATACATTTCCTCAGCTGATATTACAAATGCTGAAACTTTGCAGGGTTACTAAAGTAAAGGTGTTCTTTTTAGTGCTGGTACACGTTTTTAATTGTCACTTGTTTGAATTTTTGGCTGCCATTTTGGAGAATGGTCTGTTGTTTAATGTATGTATGCTCTCTCTAACTCTTCAGCACAAGAAGGACTCACCCTGCAACTTTAAAAGCAAGTCCCCAGTTTCCCCTCTTGTCGTTAGGATCTAGAGTGTCATATGGAATCTTCTCAGGCAAGAAGTAATTCAGCAAAGCACACATGGCAAGACCATTGGCCCAACTGGTTGTAAAGTTCTGAATGTCAACTCCCTGTTAAAGTAGATAAGAGCAAGAGCCAGGTTATAAAAATACAAATATTGCAGAAGATTAGTACAGCCATGTGGTCCCTTCAAAGAAGAAAATATAAACACAAATGAAAGAGAATTGAAATTTTGTTTTCCCTAAGTTGCTTCAAAATTCACATCGTGACCACATTACAGATAGAGTGGTGATGCAACCCTTAAAACCACATTTACCTTATTCTACAATGTTCACAAGAAAAAAACTGGACTCTTTGCCCAGAGTTTAGAGAAAGAGTAAAAGCAAAATCCAGCTAGTGTTTGAATGACTAGCAGTAGGTTTGGTAACGAGATAGGTCTTCAACTATTCCTCTTATTTGGAGCTAAAACAAACCTCATGATATCTGGTCCTTCGGCGACACCATTCCTGCAGCTGGTTTACAGCAGTGTTTCCACTTGTGAAATTTCTCCCTCCTCCTTCACTAAAGAAAGTTTCAGTGATGAGCATCATTGTTTGGAGAAGTACTGTACCAATCATGTGTTTAATAGGCTTGCCACTTCCATTTCGTAACAAAAAATGTAGGGGTAAGACTAACCAATGCATTTTATTAAGTTATCAACCTTTTTTGAAACTTTTTACAGTGCCCATAGCATTTTTTCTTATCACACTCCCCAGTTAGTAAAACATTTGCATATCTCGCACTTGTTCTGTGCATGCACTTTGCCATCAGCAGATTCACGTTTACAGGCGGATTTCAGCATAATTTTCAGCAGATAACACCTAGTTTTTCAGCTGGAAGCTGCTAGTAAGTAATATGCCGTTATTCTGGTGTTCCTTGTTTCAGCATAGGCTCATCAAACTTGATTCAATGACAGTGGGAAAATTCTACTGTCATTTTGGTTGTGTGCTTTATGGCACAGTTGATTGCATCAATGTCAACCCCAGCACACATGTGGCACTGAAACCATACCTTGCGTGATGTAAAGAAAGTGTGCACACTTACAAAAGTAGGCACCCTCCTTAAAAACAACATATTTTAGTTCTCACTAAACAGGTTATTTTCAATGCTGTCATTGCATGCACATGGCATGACATGTATCGGATCAATATCAGTATCTGGGCAACTGCACACCTACCCCTCCCCTAACCCAACAGTAACACTAACTTATTAACATGTTGGGTTAGGGGAGAGGTAGGTGCGCAGTTGCCCAGATACTGATATTGATCCCATGTATCGCTCTATGTATGGTAGAATCCTACCCCACAACCACCCATTTACAGCTGATTGGCTGAGATTAATCTTTTGGCATGGTGATGTTATCCAGGAGTGATCGACTTCTATTTAAGAAAAGTAAAATGATAGCCCACTGGGTTGAAGTGTCCAGGCTCGCTTGTACCAAAATTTAAGAATGTTTCGATTTCCTTTGAATTTGAAGTTCAAGAAATGCAATGTGGTGGCCTCAAAAGAAACATTGTTCCTGCTGCCTTATCCACAGGGCTCAGGAAAAATTTAATTTCACAATTCTTTGATGTTGCAGCTCAAATAGGATGCTGTATTAGTTGTCTGGCCTAAAACAGAGCATTATTGATGGCCAAATTTCAGAGGCCAGAAATATGGGTCTTTCAGCTACATCAACTCCTGATTTAACATAGGAGACGAAGGCCCACAGGCTAGCTGAATGTAGGAATAGGGGGAATCAGGTATACAAGGTTCCCAGTGAGAACAACATTATTGAACCAATTTGTTTCAGATAACAATAACTTCTTGAACATACACTTTTGGAGACTGAGCTTCCAGCTGCTGTTTGAAAGCCATTCTCTTGTTTTTTGTGTCTGCCTGTTGCTGTTTCTTGGCCATCATTTTTTCTTTCTTCTTCTGGGCAAACAGAGCATCAATTGACATTCCTAAGAAAATGCAACAAAAATCAACCCAGCATGCTAAACCAACAAGACAAAAAATTATGAAAAGTTACATGAATCTGTTAATAGTGAGTGTTTTGGTGCGAGTAGCTGTGTACACTTGAAATAATAAATAAACACTTGTTGACGAATTGCAAAATGTTTACAAGTTTCCATAATATTTTGTCACAAAAACACAATAACTATAAGCACAACTTGATTCAAAGAAAGGAAGCCAGAAAAAACATTATAAACACTTTCAATTAATGGTTCATCTTGCATCTTGTAACACTATCCAAGACTTCTCGGTTTTCATCAGTCATGTGATCAAAACTACAAATTGTTACCATTCAATGAATAAAGTCAAGAATCTGGGATACCATAGACAATTGATAAAATTACATAAACAACCTCACCAAGAATCAGGTCTCTGCTGTTTTTCATTCGCGTGTTATTTGCAAAATTGCGTCACCAATATTTATAGAGCTTTGTATGGAAATGCCATGTTTGTGCCCTTCAGAGGGTCATAAACATGGCTGCCATAAAGTGACAGAAACATCTGTCACTCAGTTTTGCTATTGAAACGAAAAATTATTGCTCTAGAGATCTGACAAATTGAAATACAGTGGAACCTCGATTTAACGAAGTCGCTGGGGAGTGGCCAAATTAGTTCGTTAAATGGAGGGTTTGTTATATCGAAAACCTCGATATAACGAATTTGAGGGGAAATGACCAAAATGTTTGTTATATCGAGGTCATAGTTAATGATTGATTTGTAGCAAAGGTGACTTCTGTGAAAATACTATAGTGCCAATGTCTATGACAAAATTAATAATAAGCCGTTGACTGAAAGGTTGCCGTCTCTTTACCATATGGATTAAAGGATCTGCGGACTGTTGATCTGTTCAGCGTTTATCTTCTGTCGCGTGTTGACATTGTAATTCGTTATATCGAGGTATATTTTACGTTTGGGTTTCCGGATTATGTTCCCTATATCAAAGAATTCGCTATATCGAGGTTCGTTATATCAAGGTTCTATTCCATACATTTTACTGTAATTTTGGCTGGGACGTAGAGTTTCGTTCGTTACAAACGAGGACTTTGTTAAATAGAGGTTCATTAAATCGAGGTTCCACTGTAAATGCTTCTTCTAGTGCAAACACTGTTTAGTTAGCAAAAATTAAAGTGGTAACTCCTCTTTTGACTTCCGCGACAGCCTTCTCGGGCCACCATTTCATGTCACACAATGCAAAAGCTTGGAAATTCAAACGTGCTCTATTACAATAAGAACCCAGCTGTCGTGCTAAAACATTGTAAAATGTCAAGTTCCTATAGGGTCTTTTATTTGATGAAACTAAAACCTTAGAAGGAAAGGTAATACTTAATTTTGAAAAATGATTACGTCACATGAAATCCAAGAATAGATCTCTTTGAATCATTAGGGAGATCTACACATATTTGATTTCTTTATGAAAAAGTTCCATATATTCAGAACTGAATTTTCACCAGAATCTATCCAGTGAATAAAGTATCAAATTAACACATCACTCACAGTAAGGTCATACTTTGAATGATGAACACTCGCCTTTTTTTCCTTTTTTTGATGACTATAGAATAAAGGCTCTTCATACAATGTATAACATTAGCATTTACACTAAATATTCTTGTTAAAAGGAAGAGACCACATTTTATAGTTACTTAAAATATGTACAATTCAAGACTATAAAATATCAACTGTTCACAGTTCAAGTCTCAGATATTAAATTAAGCCTGTCCTAGTCCACATAAGTTGGTAGCAACACTGCTCTTCGGATTATGGTAAAGAAATTTGAGTTACATACTGCACTTGTACAATGTTCTGTAAATATGTGGCACACATGACCGGGAACCCTCTGAGACTCCTCCAACCCTTAAGAATGGAAAAGCCTTTGCCTCTATCTCATTCTCAAAATTCAATGTTCAACATGATGCAATCATATTAATACATGTACCACTGAAGCGAAGACTTGTAGCAAGTGTACCACAAGCTGTTACCATTGGTAACTTACATGTAGTACAGGGTTTCTGCACAAGTTTGAGTTTAGAAGAGAAGAAAAGCCGGTCAGAATTAATGTAGTAGCAATAGCAAAGTTTTGGCAAACTCAGATGGAACATCATGTGTTAAGTTCTTTGAGCATTATCCAAGCCACTCATCATATTGGTAAAAATGTTAATGTTTCCACTCTGCAACCGTCAGTATTTTTTCTAATTTTGACTTGCTTTTTCCTTTCAATATTTGAAAAGTTTCTTCAGTAAAATTAATAATATAGGGCAATATTTAACATCGAGTCTTGCAGCACAACCAAACCACCAACAAGGATCTCCTACGAAATATTAAACGCTTAATCCATTTTCTTACCAGAAGCAGCAAAACTTTTCAAAAAATCTGCCTGAAGTTTGTCCGAGAGTCAGAAAAACTGATAGAAAACTTGCCACAAACTCTAGATCCTTACCAAAACAAAATAACCCCTTTGACAGAACAGAATAAAACCTGATCCTGTTATTGTGAAAAATGAATAAATTTAAGATACGCAAGAAATTTATAATTAGTTCAGTTGTAAACAGTGTAATTGACAAAGGATGCTAAAAGCTTATTATTATATACATGTAAGCTTGTGGGAGAGCTCTGAAGAAAAACAGCCATTCATTATTCATAAATGTCAC